>JBAKBP010020553.1:0-42351 GCA_037953745.1 Lithodes maja | reverse complement strand
GATTAGCAATAAGAAATAGTTCTCTCACTCTTATAATTACCTCCAAAATTAGTTTTCTGCCCACAGCTAACTCAAAGACAACTGCAGAGGTTGAAGTAACTAAACTAAAGGTTTCTAAATACCCCTGATGGTAACAAATGCTTTAAAGTATCCCTAATAGGCTCAAAATCGCGTCATCTGTCGGGGAGGGTCAAGGAGAGCATGTTTCCTCTCTAGACCTCCAAGCTTAAATATACCACAAGATCCCCCTTAGACGTCAATTTGTGCATTATTCGGTAGAAAAAAGAAAAAAAAATACCTTCGGCCATGACGTACACATTGATCTCGAAAGGGAGTTGTGGGGCTCTTTTTAAGCTTGATGGAGGTCTATGGGGCAAATAAAATAAAATAGATATGCAAAATACAAAATAATAAATTATAAAATAACTACGAACTTTTAAGTCATGGTAATTTTATTCTAAAGCTGGCATAGTTTTGTTTGTAGTGTGATGAAATGCAGGTTTTCGGTAATAATTTTCTAGCTACGAGAAAGTATTGCATAATTCTGTTCCAAAGAGATAATTTAAAACTTAATAATTATTCTCCAGTGTTTGTCCAACTCCTGAATAATCATGATATAAATAAGTTTAAAACTTGGTTAGCAGTTTAGTTCATTGGTAAAATTTACAAATTTACTACCTAATTTAACTAATATAAAATCATTAGTTATTGAGTACAATTTGTTGCTACTAATTATTTGTCGTATTCTTCTTAAGGGGACACTGACTGCTTTTTGGGTCTATAAATTCATTCAATTTTAGTTTCCTCGCTAGACATCCCTCAAACTTAGAACCCCCTCAAAATAAATTTGTACATTTTTCGGTAGAAAAATTTCCCCGCCGAAGGCCGGTTCCTCTTAACGATTATTGGCTCACTTTCGCTCGCCAGGAAAAAATACACCTAAATGTGCCGAACGTCTAAAAATCTCAAAACTAATGGGACTAAACACTAGGGAGAAAGGGGACCAGAAAAACTAGTCTCCCCTTCATTCAAATAATTTAGATTTATAATTAATGGGAAGTTAATTTATACTAAATGTGATGCAGGTAATTTGGAGTGTACTGATGAGTGAAAGAAGGTTGACCTATTTTGATGGGTACACAATTTTCTATCTCAATCTAATATTTTCGTTTTCTCTGGGGCTTCTTATTCCCCTTGACTTGTTAATGAAGTTAGGTACTGACTGACTGACTGACCTGTTTTTCCCATACAACAATACTAGTTTTGCTCACCGAATCGTCGATGCTGTTTGCTGCAATGGTGCCTCTCTGATGCTGCTACTATTGCTGTCTCTCGCTCTGCTGGTGTTGATGCTGTTGATGTCATTCTTGATGTTATTGATGTCGTTGCTGCTGATGTCGTCGTTGCTGTCCTTGATGTCGTTGCTGTTATTGATTTTGTTTTCCCGTAGCCATTCAGTCTCCGTTGTTGTCGTCCCTATCATTTCGTCAAGCAATCACCAATGTTGATGCCTTAAGGGGAGGTCTTTTAGTTTGCCCCCTAGGCCTCCATCAAATTTGTTTTATCCTCACTACGAACTCATTTCGATCCCCGCTTTGCTGTCGATACCAATGATGGACACCAATGACTTCTTGACTGACTGCTTCCTGACAAAACAAATATAAATACAAAATAATTTTGACTTTTCTTGTATATATATATATATATATATATATATATATATATATATATATATATATTGTGTGTGTGTGTGTGTGTGTGTGTGTGTGTGTGTGTGTGTGTGTGAGGGGGTGGGTACAGGGAGGGCGTTGATGTACTATGGGTGGTGGTGGGGATGCAATACAGGATACACAATAATACAAAATAGAACACCAAACACAATAGAACAGGTAGAATTGATTAGCAGCAATAGAATACCAGACACAATAGAACAGGTAGAATAGATTAGCAGCAATAGAACAGGTAGAATAGATTAGCAGCAATATAATACACACATCCAGAATAGGACCGAAACCAAACGATCTGGGATGGGGTTAGGATGAACTACCAGGGAAAGGAAGGGAAGATTCGTAGCGGGTGGTGGAATGGGTTTGAGGAATGTGGAAACTTTATTGAAATTGAAATATTGATCTAGAACCCCTAACCCCCCACCCCCCCACATGAGCCCCCCTCTGTACCCCCCCCCCCCCCCTTTCTCTTGGGTCTCTCTCAGAACACCCACTCACAACCCCCCCACCCTTCTCAGGATCCCCCCTTACCCCCCTCAGGATCCCCCCTTACCCCCCTCAGGATCCCCCCTTACCCCCCTCAGGGTCCCCCCTTACCCCCCTCAAGATCACCTCTTACCCCCCTCAAGATCACCCCTTACCCCCATCAGGGCCCCCCCCTTACCCCCATCAGGGCCCCCTCACGCTCTACCCCCCTCTAGACTCTCCCCCTACCCCCCTCAAGACTCCCTTACTCCCTACCCCCTTCCTTGAAACCCTTTTATTTCTGGTGCCTCCATATTTTCTTTTTAGATGTGATGCCCTGCTGTGACCAGACTAAGGACCATGGACTAATGGAGAATCTATTTTTTTTAATAAAACTTGCATTAAAAGTCTTGACTATTGATTCCAACCTGTTGATGTAATCCAATATTGTAGATCAATCTTATACATTTCTGAAAGATGGTTATTCATTTTAACTTTGAATTAATATAACAAAAATGAACGAATTATTGTAATCCAATATCGTAGATATTTTTTTAGATAATGAACAGCAATATCAATAATTAATCTTAATTTTGGAATGATGCATAGACAAAGTTTCAATAAATGATTGCCCTCGATAAATTAGGGAACATTTTTAAAAATTATTCTAATTAAATTTAAATTTATATTTTGAAATATTGGAATACATTGCCAGACAATAGAAACGGCAAGTTCACGAAAAGAACTACAAAACTAAATTCCTGGGTGAAGAGGGATGACTTTCAATACCTAATATATCTAGTTTCTTGGAGAGATAGGTAGGGAGAGTTACATGGGTTTGGGATAAACAGGCAAATAGCAATAGTTACATTGGATAGATCATTCTAGATAGATACATGGCTAGATATACACCAAGGAACAGTTATATGGGAAAACTAGATAGGTAGAGATAAAGTTCATGAATAGATAGCTTAAAGACTACAGTAATTACATACAGTATACAGTAGTTAAATTCAGATTACATAACACAACCTACTAATAGAACTTAAATATATATAACTTAAAATAACTAAGTTATATGGGATAACATCAGTAAAAACAAATACATGGCGAGACCAGAGATTGAATCCTAATTTATACATCGCTCCAGTCCTATGAATCCTTTAGGATTTAAATTAACATATGGCTTAGGCACTACTTTGATAGACTCTCACATGTCCTATTGAGAACACCGAATACTACAAACACAACAAACTGCCAACACACCAAATTTCTGCCAACACACCAAATAACTGCCAACACACCAAGTACACTATCAACACATCAATATAACACTACCAACACACCAAATATCACTGCCAACACACCACATAATCCTACCAACACCTAAAATAATATTACCAAAACACCAAAATATTACTACCAACCCACCAAGTACACTGCTAAGACAGCAAATGTTACTGCCAACACATAAGCTAATTTATTGTACATTGCTCCAGTTGCATTATACCTTCAATGATTAAATTATCCAAAACCTATACACCACTTGACAAACACCTCACGTAATCACCAACACTACTGAATACTGCCAACACACTAAATCACACTGCCAACATTTAGGTTCAACGTTTGTCAACACATCTGCCAACAATCCACACTTTACTTTGCCAACAGTCTTACACACATTTAATAATTTGCCAACCCTCGTACACAATCCGCATATAAATACCTTCGCCTACTTTGCCCATACACTATTAACACTTATGCATACACCCTTAGTCACTTAATGAATATATCCCTACCCTACTTTTGAACACGTACTCGGCCAACATCCACATAAACTTCCAATACACACTTGACCACAATGCCAACTGACTTATCATTTGCCCAACATCCCTACTAAATTTAACACAAATATTCACATCACTCACAACAGGAAGAAACACTTATTATAGAAACCAACCTTCCCCCAAAAGCTGCACACTAAACCTAAGCTAGTTTGAAGAGTAATAAACACTACTTAATATTACAGTAGGTTAGAGCTGGATTATAAATTAGAAGCTATGGCATTTCTTTTCAACTGACGGTAAATTGCAAAATTCCCATCAAGATTTATTATTTTGAAGATTTGTAGTGAAATATGGTGCTAAATATATAAACTTAGTCTTAATATGATGCAGAGACATCGTAGTTTCATATTTTCCATTAATTATCGAGAAATCGGCTCCCAAAAGATTGCATTTACCGTCAGCTGAACAGAAACCGAGTATAGTTAAGACAGGCTTACCTCGGTACTGCCTGGTGGGAGATAGGATAGTGGTGGTGTAGACTACTAGATGTTAAGACAGGCTTACCTGAGGCGTACTGCCTGGTGGGAGATAGGCTAGTGGTGGTGTAGACTACTAGATGTTAACAGAAACCGAGTATAGTTAAGACAGGCTTACCTCAGTACTGCCTGGTGGGAGATAGGCTAGTGGTGGTGTAGACTACTAGATGTTATGTTAGCTGATGAACTGGATTATACCGGAGAAGTAAGAAATGTAAAGGACCGTACACTTAAGAACATTAAAAAGAATATAGACGTATTCCTTAAAAGCCTTACTTAAAAGCTTGGCTTTGAAATAAAAATGTTAAACTGAAATCAAAGATAAGAAATGCCAAGTTGCATTGCCAATGAGACTATAATAAAGGCTTAAAATCCAAAATAATGCTATATGAAAAATGTCCGAAAGCCCAATGGTTATTACGAAATTAATGGAAGATTATAAAGATGTACTTTCCAAAGAAAATTACTGGACATGATAATTGGGTAAATTATGTAATGAACAAAGTTATACCATGATCACAAAGCTGAGTTGCAAATTAGGCAAAGTCAATGTGCATTATTGTTTTCTGAAGTACTTTAGGTACGTAATATAAAAGAAAAAAAATTCATAATATATATAATTATCTTTACTGGTATTATATAAGTATTCAAAATATATGATGACTATTCTGTAGGTAGTGTTTTTTTTATATATATACAAATGTATGTCTGAATCCGATCAATAAAATACTAAGTTGATAAATGCTCTTTTTAATATCCATGTTATTTTTGTTTCTCCTGTTTCAAATTTTATAAGTTAGTTGTCAAGTATATTTTATAAGTTAGTTGTCAAGTATATTTTATAAGTTAGTTGTCAAGTATATTTTTTTCGAAGTTAATTATCTTGGTTCTCTTCATATTTCGTCAATTTTCAAGTTCATTATTTGTGTATAAGTTATAAGTACTTTTGATTAGCATAAGGCTAAGCTTTTCAAGTACAGTATAGTTTTTTTATAAGTTCTCTTTTATTTGTATAGTTTCATATTTTCTTTCTTTGTCCATGTTTTCATCAGTTATAAAAGTCATAGCTTACAATAAAGTGATCAAGAAAAATATATATGTATTATTTTTTTTTGTTTTATTAAGTAAAGTTCGCGTGACAAAAACGATATATAACAATATTATACGCGGTACAAAAGCAGTGTGTATACAATATATCATAAGTAAACGTTAAAGCAAATACTAGAGTAATGAATTCTAGTGATGCAAAGATATTATTTGACCCGGTACAATGGCGGAATATATATAAGCTACGTTAAAGGCAAACAGTCATTAAATTAAAGCAAAGTAAAATATTGAAGCTGAAGGAGGGGCGACCAACTCAGGGGGGAAGAGGGAAAGGGGGACATCATCAAAACAACAAAGCTGTGAATTAATAAGAATAGCCAAGATTAGTAAAAGTAATAAAGCCCTATCTCATCTGAAAGGGAAAAATAGATTAGCCTAACCTAACACACACCATTCATACCATGCGACTACGAACTACGACTACACCACACCTAACCTAACCTAACCCTACCCCTAACCTAACACGCCTCATTCATACCATGCCACTACTACTACAAACTACGACTACAACTACGACTACAAATTACGACTACCAACAAAACAAGAATAACACTCCCCTTGTGTCCTGATGGTGTTGTAGTGTTGGCAGAGTCCACAGGCAGCATGATGGTGTTGCAGTCTCGTAGTGTTGGCAGAGTCCACAGGCAGCATGATGGTGTTGCAGTCTCGTGGTGTTGGCAGAGTCCACAGGGCAGTCTCGTAGTGTTTACAGAGTCCACAGGGCAGTCTCGTAGTGTTGGCAGAGTCCACAGGGCAGTCTCGTAGTGTTGGCAGAGTCCACAGGGCAGTCTCGTAGTGTTGGCAGAGTCCACAGGGCAGTCTCGTAGTGTTGGCAGAGTCCACAGGCAGCAACTCAAATCCTGGAAATAAGAAATAAAAACATTAATTTGAGATCGTAAACAACATAAAAAAAAAATCTATTTATACTCTGTTCACGACAAGTAGGCAAACTCTTAGATTTTAATTTTCAAATTTATTGTTTTAAGTTACAAGAGTTTCTAAGCAAGGATATACGATGCTAATTATCAAGCACTTTTAAAGAAAGGTTGAAAAGATATATATTTGTATTTAATTAATTATGTTTATTTGTAAGTTAATTGGTGGGTTGTGAAAATATGAATTAAGTAACACCCCGTTTTTAACATTAATAATTAATTACAAACCCCAATGTACTTGAACAAAATTAATATTAACAGTATAGCAACAGAACAGAGTATAATGATATAGTATAATGAGTTGGGCAGTAACTTACCCCAGACAGTTGGTAGGTTGATACGTGTTGGCAGAGTCCATAGTTCGGGTGGTGTTGGTAGCTTCCGGTGAGTTGTCTTAGTCCATAATTCGGTGATGGTGGGATACAAACACCAACTCAAATCCTGAAATAGAGAAAAAGAAAAAATATAAGACTAAGAAATATTTACACAGTACGAGATATAAATATATTACTATATTAATGAATTATAAACGATCTTAAATACCCAACTGAAATATTTACAAAGTATGTATCTAAAACATATATAGATAAAACAATGTTATATCCAATTATGAAATGCGGGATATGTAAAAAGAACCGAGTTACATTTAAACATCGACACAGAACTGGGTGGTATATAAAACTCTCGCCCGCGCGTTGGTCCTGAGGCTGGCTGCCTGCCTGAGTCACCCAAAACCGCCCAAAACGCCCAAAATCACCAAGCCAAAATTAACACTACGACATTCTAACCTACACCAATCGATTTACCGCAACATTGAACCTCTTTCTTTACACTTTGCTGGACTTGTGTCAGATTCTCCAAATTCGCTTTCCCTGAGCCAGAAATCGAAATTTTCAGTCACAAATTTGAAAGTCCACTAACTTTTGCAGTTTTTGAGTTACAAGGCTGAGACTTTGCCATTAGGTAGTTCAAATTATTTAGAGATATTACTTTTCTCAGATTTAAAAAAAAAAGAGTTTTACGAAAGATATGAATTAATTAGTGCCGAAAGATTCAGAAAACGTCAAGTATAAGTAAATGTAGTTGAAATTATCTGTTCTTTCACACAATTATACATTCATTTATATATTTCATTTTATATGAATGCTTGAAAATAATAGAAACTCGAGTAATAACCCAATAATGTAGATATTGAAGGACTTGGTGATCCACGCGCTCAGGTTAAGTCTGACTGCCTGGTGCCTTACCCACCCAATAACTTCCTAATTCACCACCTATATTAACGTTACAACTTTCTAACCTATTCCATTCGATTTACCGCATCATTTAACCCCAGGATAATTCTTACCTTTAATCTTAGAGTTTTTATCTATCTCCATTCCTGAACCCAAAATTCATATTGTATTTGTATGCGTTTGTTTGTTGTTTTATGTTGTTTTTGTGTTTTCCATGTTCTTGCTCTGTCTTGAGTCGGCCACCCCCAAGAAAAAAGGAAAACAAAAATAAAATAGAATAAAATAGAAAATAAAAATAAAAATAGAAAAATGGGGATTGGGCCTGAGCATATACTGTAGATAGATAGATAGATAGAAATTCAAAAGTTACTGAATTATTTCGTGTTATTAGGTGTAGGCTACATATTTAGTAAATAGGCCGTGTGCTGCCGTACTTATTTATACACTTTCATATCAACATGTTTAGAATATGTAATTTAAGTAATATAAAAGGAGAATGTAGTATTTAAGTACTAACTATCCACGCACTCTACAGCATGATGTAAATATCTATAGTCTATTACTCAGCTATTATGTAGATTTGGTAGTGATTTGTGTTGTTAATTACGAAAACCTGGCATTAATAGACACACATACAGAGTAGATTCATATTTTATCCATGTATTATCGAGAAATCGTCTGCTAAGGGATTCAATTTAACATCAGCTGGAAAAAATAGTAAAATGCCCCAGAACAAGAAGCCCACCACAGAAGCCACGAGCGAACACCACACAGAAACACCCGAAAGAAAGGTCTACAGAACGAAAGGACCAGCTGACCGAGCCAGCCATTTCAGACAGGCCCAAGCCCGCAGGGCTAAGCAGCTCCAGGCCGCACCTACCTACCTTTTCTAAACTGACCATTTTCCACACCTCACGTACACTACCCCCTCGTGTCCTACACTCCTAACTACAAAGATGATGAACAGGAATATACATTCATATTAAAAACACCCATGCCCTGTCCCGACATTGAGCCAATGCCAACACATCAGACAGCCATAATTATATCTATGTATGTTCTTACATCCGAGAAGTAGATGTTATATATCTTAGAAGTTAAAACACCCACGCCTGTCCCTAGACCTCGTATATCATTTCTCATGACGAGTATAGATATATGTAACCCGACATATGATACGACATAGCGGCACTGTCCTTGTGTCGTATTGTGCCAAGTACAGATCAACCAGGTTTCATCACCTTATTAGGACGACGACTATAATGTCGTCGTTCATCGATGTATGCAATCCTTAGTTTAAGTATTAATATTAACATTCCCTAACATCTTGTCTTGCCAGACTAAGCTTTCTGAAGACCCATCGCCCCATAAATCTATGTATTCAATCCTTAGGTTAAGTATCTTTATCCGCCATTGTGTTCACCTTTTTCCATTTACTTTTCCACAATTGTCATACGTCTTCCACTTGCCTCCTCTGTATCCACAGTCCACACTACGCCAATTTGCTTCGTGTCATACACCTCTTACCCCAACCAGAGATTGTATAGATAACCTTGTTACCAGTATCTGTCATAAGTACCTCGAAACAATAACTAAGTACCCCTACGAACTGCCGCTTTTGTTGGTATATATTGTTACGGCTGGATCGGCAATACATATTCGGGATTCTTGATCGTAGGACAGAAATGGCTTATGTGACAACGACACGCTCGATTCCAGTCCCAAATACTATATGCTCCAGACAACAAAAGCACCAACGCCCTACAGAGTTATCGTCTATGGTAACGAGGTACCTTAACTCGGCGAAAGTGTACAACAGGGGTAGGCTATGAGGCTAAACTCCCTCAGACATTTATAGGTTACGTTATTACTAAAGAAATGCAATACTCAAGAAACTACGTTAATATTAAGCCTCTAATAATGTAGAATAGAAGCAGGCTAAAGGTATGACAGTGAAATGCTAAATGACAAATGTACACGCCTACTTGAAAGCGCGTGCACTAGAATAACTGTCCCCTACTAACATGCACTAGCATGTAGCATACAAGATGTTCATGATCCAGTAGATACCTAATAATACACATGGAAGGAACATAAATAGTAGTCACTTATTATAATAATGAATCTATACTTGGAATAACTAAAAGGTTGCAGGCAACAGTACTGCGCCGGTAGCCTACTACCGCATAGGCTACTTCGCTTCTCTCACTCTGTCTCCCCTCTGAGTCCGTATGCGCCCTACGCAATAGAACTCCGGACACAGCAGCAAAACGACAGTGCAGTTAATTGATACATGAAAGTATTAATAGTGTTGTCTTGTGTGTGAGTAATGTGTATTGTAAAGTGTTACATACATATACTTAAAGAGAGCTGCAATGCATAGTAAAATAAAGATATATCCCACTCATCATCCCCATGTGTTCTAGCTAGCAGGCCAAGTCACAGGAACAACGAGTCCCAGCACCGAAAGCGAGAACCCAGGAAAAGACTGTAGAGAACACAAGGACAGATAAATTACGTTACTCTACTATACCGGCACTACGAGCGAGCTGTAGTCTCTGGTACTACACTCGCTCCTGGCTCGGTATGCAAATCAAGGCTAAGTCCTCGCCCCTCTACAGACAACTCCTGGGCATGGTCGGGCTCTTACACATGGCACCAGTCTAGTCACAAATTGGATGATGAGCGGGGCATATAACTCGTGAACATGTAGAACGTTCACCAACTATCCTCATCAAGAAGATCGCTGTTCACATTAACCCCTTAAATCTAATACATGTAAATATATGCTTGTCCTAAGAGTAATACGAGAGGTGAGTGCTGAAACTCCTTTAGGACCTCAAGGGAAGGTTATGCATTTAAATAGAGAGAAGAATGAAATGAGAGTAATGTCGTCAGAGAGAAAGAGTGCAACCGTGAGAAATTGGGAGAGAGGGCAAGGGATGTTAGAATCTCAAAGGTTCTAGGCAACCTGATCATGGAACACACAGCGAGCCTCCAGGCAATGTGCTGTACGACAACATGGGCAGCCCAGGCAGCATAGGCAGGCGGCAATGGACTACCAACCCTGTCGCGCCTAGCTATAAGCGCAAGGCTGCCAACCAGTCCATACGTCTGGCAACCACCCCCCCGGCAGCGTGGCGCGTTGCTACCCTCTCGCTCTGAAGCCTAACTCACTCTCTCTCTCTGAACTCCCATTGTCTTATCTATCAACTTCTCTATTGATACTACATATTAAATGGAAGGTCTCGACATGGCTTAAAACAAAACCCACCACTGGTTAGCACATGACGAGACCTTTGCAGAGATACAAAGAACATAGTTATAAGTTGTCACACTCAATATACATAGCTGCTGACGGTAGCCAGCACGGTACAGTGGTACGGGCGGTACAGTGGAGTACCAAGGAGTACAATCAGGTTGCGTTGCCACGCACTGGGTGCGTCACAGCCCCCCCAAGATTTTAGATAATCGACCTTAGAAGCATTATCAAAATCTGACAGGCAACCAACCGACCTGCTACCCTTAGCTGCCACTAATTGCAAAAGGTGCACAACAACTGAAGTGTGAATTATACATAAAACACAATATCGCATGCATCATGCTACAACAATAAAGACTTACAAAACTAAAAAAAAAAATTCTCGTTTATTTTATTGTTTTATAATCTTTTTGGACGGCGTTATGATAGCCTAATTTTACTCCTGCTCAACCCACACACCGTGCACGACTATCCTGGATCATCAACCCTTGATAGACAATCTGCTATCACGTTCTCACTCCCGGCAATATGCTGAATGTTGAGATTATACTCTTGGAGCATTAGGGACCACCTGGTCAACCGCATATTCCGATTGTGAAACTGATTTAGGAATTTCAAGGGATGATGGTCCGTATAAATCGTCACTACCGGGCCGTAGGCTGGAACATAAACTTCGAAATGTTTGAGCGACAAAACGATAGCAAGAAGCTCCTTCTCTATAGTCGAGTAATTCCTTTGTGCCGAATTAAACTTGCGAGAAAAGAAGCTCACTGGGTGTTCCAAGCCCTCGGAATCAGTCTGCAGTAACACTGCCCCGGCACCCACACCGCTGGCATCAGTCGCCAGCTGAAAACTCCTGGAGAAGTCTGGGGCTCTCAAAATCGGATGTGTACACAGCAGGTGCTTGACTAGGTCGAAAGCCCTCTGACACTCCGCAGCCCAACAGAACTTCACTGACTTCGACAGTAGATCAGTTAACGGTGCTAAGACAGTAGAGTATCCCCGGATGAAGCGCCTATAATAGCCTATCATACCTAGGAACCGCATGACCTGGCGCTTAGTGGTGGGCCTGGGAAACATATTGATAGCCTGTATCTTGCTCAGGGGGGGGCACACCCGGCCTAACCCGACCACGAAGCCAAGATACTGCACAGTAGCCTTTACAAACTCGCACTTCCTCAGGTTCACCACCAGCCCAGCATCGTGCAACTTCCCAAACAGGGTCTCTAAGTGCCTTAGGTGATTTTCAAAATCGTCATCATACACTATCACGTCATCAAGGTAGACCGTGCAGTTAGGGATTTCGTCACAAATATCGTTCATCAGGTTCTGAAACGTGGCAGGTGCGTTCTTAAGCCCATAAGGCATTACGTTACATTGGTAGGTCTTGCCATCTACCACAAAACCACAAACTTGCTTAGCTCGGTCCGACAGGGGTACTTGCCAGTAGCCTTTTACAAGATCAATTTTAGTAAGGTACTTTGCATTCCCTATCTTGTCCACGCTGTCATCAACTCGAGGCAAAGGGTAAGGGTTGGTAGTGGTCAAGCCATTTAGCCTACGAAAATCTATGCAGAACCGCACCTTGCCGTCAGGTTTTGGCTGCAACGTGACGGGTGATGTCCACTTCACATAACCTTCAGTGATCATCCCTCTCTCAACCATGTACTTTAACTCCTCCCGTAAAGCTGGCAACTTTACCGGGGGCACACGGTAGGGCACTGACTTGAAGGGCACATTATCACCGACGTCCACGTCGTGCGTTACCTGAGTAGTGAGACCTGGGTGTTCGGCGAAAACAGAGGGGTATGACCTGAACAGGCCTAGGACAGCAGCACCCTGGTGCTCAGGCAGGTGACTTACAGCTTGCCTAGCCTCTTGTTCAGTATTCCCCGCCCACTGTTCCGCGGAAATGACACAGTCCCAGCTATCCTCCTCAGCAGCATGACTGTCCCCACCTCCTTCTCCACCCTGGCCGCTGCAGGCCAGCACAGGGACAGTGAGAGGCTCTGAGGGGCGTCTCACATACTCTTTCATGAGGTTAACATGACATAACTGATGTTTTTTTCTACGGTCAGGTGTTGCAACGAGATAATCAAGGTCGGACAGTTTCTTAGCCACCACATACGGCCCAATAAACTTGGCAGAAAGGGGGTGTCCAGGCAAAGGTAAAAGCAACATTACCTCCTGACCCACCGAAAACTCCCGAAGCTTCACCTTGGCGTCATACTGGTGCTTCATGACCGCCTGTGCATTAACCAAGTTATTACCTGCCGCTGCCATGCAACCTATAAGTCTCTCCCGGCTCTCAAGGATATATTTAAGTACAGACCCCGGCTTCTCTTCGCCCTCCCAGATCTCTTTCACCATACTTAAAGGTCCTCTCACATTATGGCCAAAGACTAGTTGATTTGGACTGAACCCCAGGCTCTCTCCTGGGACTTCACGTGCAGCGAACAGAACATACGGCAGACCCAAATCCCAATCAGTGTCATGTTCTGCACAGTAACAGCGTAGCATACTCTTCAGGGTCGAGTGCCACCGCTCCAAGACTCCCTGACTCTCGGGATGGTAGGCTGACGACACTACAGAACATATACCGTGCAACTGAAGGGTTTGCTTGAACAATTTGGATGTAAAATTGCTCCCCTGGTCTGACTGCACCTCACGTGGAAATCCATAACGGGAACAGAACAATAATAAGTTTTTAACAACTGCCTTTGCCGAGCCGTTTCTCATGGGGTATGCGTCCGGGTATCTCGTAGCCACATCCATGATTGTCAACAGGAATTTATTGCCACTACTAGTAGGCGGGAAAGGGCCAACCAAATCTACTACAACTTTGCTGAACGGAGGCCCGGTGACAGGTATGGGAAACAAAGGTGCCTTCGGGATGGTCTGGTTAGGCTTCCCCGTTGTCTGGCAGGTCGCACACCCAGCCACCCATGCACAGACATCAGCCTTGACCCCAGGCCACCAGAAAAACCTGCCCAATGCCGCCAATGTTTTTGTTACCCCCAAATGACCCGCCACCGGCACATCATGCGCCAGACACAATAAGGACTCTCTATACTTATTTGGAACAACCACCTGGTCTACTACCCTCGCACCGCCCTCCCACTTCGATTTGGGGTCTAGAAATCTGCGGTACAATATCCTGTTGAGCCTAAAGAAATCTCCCGGCTTCGCATCCCCATCTTCCTCCAACTCTATGGCACCATTGCTATAACGAGCTAGGCTAGCGTCTTGCAGCTGCTGCTCACTAATGTCCCTGGGCGTCAATGCATCAAGATGGTTTTGTAATAAGACATTACCCCGGCTAGTAGGCTCTACTGCCTTAGTGGCTCTCGCTACAGCTCTTGCCTCACGCGAAGTCTTACCCAACTCTGCCTTGTTACACACCATATCTGGGCCAGAGTCAACTCCCGTGTTTATTATAGGTCCAAGTACCGAATCACCGAGAAGTGCAGCAGAATCAATGTCCCTTTTCCTGCCCTTAGCAACCTTCTCCTGATCCTTCCTCCACTGTCCCCGAGGTTGAGTGCTAGGCTGTGCAGGAGCCGCAGAGCGAGATCGGGTTACCACACAGGCCATCTCATCCTGTTGGCACCTCCCAACCCATTCCCGATTCTCACCATCCACGTCGGCCGCCCTCTCGGCAACGACTAAGGGTGGAGTCCCGGAAGTGGGCACCGCAAAGTCGTTGCCGAGAAGAAGGTCGACGCCCTCAACTGGCAAACACTCAACGATCCCTACATCCAGCTCCCTGCACACCTCTCCCACTCTCAACTCCAACCTCACAAGTGGGTATGACCTCGTAGCATTTATACCCTGCACCACAACAACTCTGGCCGCATTTATCGGTTTCCCTGTGAAGTTCCTCAACAAAGTTTGCGAAGCCCCCGTATCCCTCAGCAAGTCAACCCTCCGTAGTTCACTCCCCCAGCTCACAAACCCGTGTCCCCGATGGTTACAGAAAGTGTCCCGGACAGGTGTCGAGCCTTCCGTACGCTTCTTTACCGCGTGTGCCTCAGCTGCTGACAACCTACCCCGGGCAGTTGCTGCAGCCTTCAGAGACACACCGATACTGTGAACCAATGACACCGGCTTAGCGGGAGTGTTACTAGGGCACTCACGTGAATAATGGCCTAGCTTCTGACATTTGTAACATTTCACATCCCCAATGGGCTTCTTCCCTTGTGCGGGCGAAGAAGGGGCCTGACCTTTAGTAAACGGGAGAGGCTTGTGTTTGTAGGTGTTATTAGGTGCAATGCTTTTAGTGTGGTTATGTGTGTCATAGGATTTGTTATTATCGAAAACTCTGGTGGGTGGGGTATAGCGCCCCTTCTGCCCTGACTCAGCCCTCTGAGCGGCACCGCAACCACGAATCAATGATAATCTGAGGTCTGCCATCTTGGCAGCCTCCTCTACTGTCTTGGGACATTTTTCCTTAATGTTCAGCGTTAGATCGGTTCCAGTACATTTGTAAAACTGTTCCAGATAGAAAAGTTGCTTAATTTCCTCAGCCGACTCTGCGTGCTCGGACCGAAACCAGTTATTACATGCATCTGTTAAGTCCCGTGCGTGCTCCATAAAACTGACGTCGCTCTTCTTATTCACGCCACGGAACTTCAATCTATAAGTTTCGGGTTGCAGTTCATAGGCCCGGAGCACAGCCTCCTTCACCAGTCCATACACGACACTCTCGTCCAGTGACAGTGCATCGTAGGCTTTCAACCCCTTACCCACTAGACGTGATGAAACTAATGCTGCCCATTTAACCTCCGGCCAGTCATACTCACGACACTTCTTTTCGAAACGAGCAAAAAACTCAGTCACTGCTGTCTCATCAAATGCGGGTACTAACTTAATTAAATGCGAAAGTGAGTCTGTAACCCGGTGCCCACCACCGAGATGACGCCCCGTGGTCTCTACTCTAGACTTCTCGACATCCATTTCAGCCTGGTACCTGGTTGCATCCTGATTGGCTTGGATTCTAGCAACCTCTATGCGTTCTATACTAGCCTGTTGTATCTGAGTCTCCTGCAGCTTAATCCGTTCTATACTAGCCTGTTGTATCTGAGTCTCCTGCAGCTTAATCCGTTCTATACTAGCCTGTTGACTCTCTTGCAACTTAAGCTTAGCTAGTTCTAGCTGAAATAACATCTCAGGAGACAGGCCTGGGGGGGGAGAGCACAAAATGGGGGATCCACACCGAGACGTGTTTACGGGTAAGCCAGCTTGCCATTGAGAACCCTCCTGCTGCATCGTGCTAAGACTCGCTGGCTGAGGGCCCAGCTCAGGGGTAGAGTGGAATGGAGGCTTGGAGGGAACCCCCCAAGACCCCACTCCACCCACCGCCCCATCGCCATCACCCAACAAACATGCCACCAAATTCTTCTTGGGCCAACTGTCAGGACAGTCCCGCCCCAAAACCGTGGCTAAACAGCGAAGACCGTAACAATCAATAGCCTGCAGGCGCTGTTCGGTCAAAGGTGTCTGCAAAAATGCCCGGGCATCCCTCTCTTCACTTATAACACTCCCCTCCCTAAATATCTGTTGTACTTGCTGGTCACTAGGCTGTACCGTGTTATCCTCCCCCGTAAATGATGAGTCATTAGACATAGTGCTGGTTATACAATTGCTGTTCATAAAAAAAAAGAAGTGCTTATTACTAATTGCAGTCTCGACTCACAAAATGTTAAAGATGCTTGAATGACTCTACTCTAGACACCCCCAACGAAACAATCTGCAAGTCCACCAATACAATAATGACACAATAAAAATTCCTCCAATATGCAAGAAAATTCTAGCCAGCTCTACTAGGTAGCATAGAATAGTTCTCCAAAAAACATGTGATAGGATACTACTGAATCTTGTGCAAGGTCGCCATTTTGTTACGGCTGGATCGGCAATACATATTCGGGATTCTTGATCGTAGGACAGAAATGGCTTATGTGACAACGACACGCTCGATTCCAGTCCCAAATACTATATGCTCCAGACAACAAAAGCACCAACGCCCTACAAAGTTATCGTCTATGGTAACGAGGTACCTTAACTCGGCGAAAGTGTACAACAGGGGTAGGCTATGAGGCTAAACTCCCTCAGACATTTATAGGTTACGTTATTACTAAAGAAATGCAATACTCAAGAAACTACGTTAATATTAAGCCTCTAATAATGTAGAATAGAAGCAGGCTAAAGGTATGACAGTGAAATGCTAAATGACAAATGTACACGCCTACTTGAAAGCGCGTGCACTGGAATAACTGTCCCCTACTAACATGCACTAGCATGTAGCATACAAGATGTTCATGATCCAGTAGATACCTAATAATACACATGGAAGGAACATAAATAGTAGTCACTTATTATAATAATGAATCTATACTTGGAATAACTAAAAGGTTGCAGGCAACAGTACTGCGCCGGTAGCCTACTACCGCATAGGCTACTTCGCTTCTCTCACTCTGTCTCCCCTCTGAGTCCGTATGTGCCCTACGCAATAGAACTCCGGACACAGCAGCAAAACGACAGTGCAGTTAATTGATACATGAAAGTATTAATAGTGTTGTCTTGTGTGTGAGTAATGTGTATTGTAAAGTGTTACATACATATACTTAAAGAGAGCTGCAATGCATAGTAAAATAAAGATATATCCCACTCATCATCCCCATGTGTTCTAGCTAGCAGGCCAAGTCACAGGAACAACGAGTCCCAGCACCGAAAGCGAGAACCCAGGAAAAGACTGTAGAGAACACAAGGACAGATAAATTACGTTACTCTACTATACCGGCACTACGAGCGAGCTGTAGTCTCTGGTACTACACTCGCTCCTGGCTCGGTATGCAAATCAAGGCTAAGTCCTCGCCCCTCTACAGACAACTCCTGGGCATGGTCGGGCTCTTACACATGGCACCAGTCTAGTCACAAATTGGATGATGAGCGGGGCATATAACTCGTGAACATGTAGAACGTTCACCAACTATCCTCATCAAGAAGATCGCTGTTCACATTAACCCCTTAAATCTAATACATGTAAATATATGCTTGTCCTAAGAGTAATACGAGAGGTGAGTGCTGAAACTCCTTTAGGACCTCAAGGGAAGGTTATGCATTTAAATAGAGAGAAGAATGAAATGAGAGTAATGTCGTCAGAGAGAAAGAGTGCAACCGTGAGAAATTGGGAGAGAGGGCAAGGGATGTTAGAATCTCAAAGGTTCTAGGCAACCTGATCATGGAACACACAGCGAGCCTCCAGGCAATGTGCTATACGACAACATGGGCAGCCCAGGCAGCATAGGCAGGCGGCAATGGACTACCAACCCTGTCGCGCCTAGCTATAAGCGCAAGGCTGCCAACCAGTCCATACGTCTGGCAACCACCCCCCCGGCAGCGTGGCGCGTTGCTACCCTCTCGCTCTGAAGCCTAACTCACTCTCTCTCTCTGAACTCCCATTGTCTTATCTATCAACTTCTCTATTGATACTACATATTAAATGGAAGGTCTCGACATGGCTTAAAACAAAACCCACCACTGGTTAGCACATGACGAGACCTTTGCAGAGATACAAAGAACATAGTTATAAGTTGTCACACTCAATATACATAGCTGCTGACGGTAGCCAGCACGGTACAGTGGTACGGGCGGTACAGTGGAGTACCAAGGAGTACAATCAGGTTGCGTTGCCACGCACTGGGTGCGTCACAATATATTTCATAGAAAACGCAGTTCCCAGGGCCAACTAATAGTATCCATAACCCCTCGGACTGACCACATAATTCTATCTTTTCCAGACTCATATACCACCCCATAGTTGCATTCCCCGGTAGCATTTGGCTAACGTACTTCCACTGCCTTTTCAAACTCCAATATCAACTGCAGCCTAATGCCACCCCCACGCCCAGAGACCTTAGGGTCAAATTCCCCTATAGCCCCCCTGAACTCCTCCCCTCTCATTATAAGACCCCGCGCTTCTCTACTCTTGTCCGACCTAGCCTCTCTCTCATACCTCTTGAAGATCCTTGAATTTTCCGTTGCTAACGCTCTCCAACCTTTTATATATATACTCCTATCCAGCCTACCTTCACTTAGTAGGCCAGCACAACATTAGAACTTTACTAACCCCTTGCATGCCATCTATTCTCTTACAACCCATTCACAACCCTGCACCCAATGGTCGTCGGTGCGAGGCTAGCCACCTCACCAGTAACTAACTTCTATTGCCATACTTCCAGATAAATGTGGCAGAGTTAGCAACCCAGTCTCCACCACATCCAGCAAACCCTACAATTAACAACCAGCCGAGTAAAACCAGCTAGCCAAGGCACCTTCGGTTTTGGTATTAAGGACACCCACATCTGTCTCATACACAGAGGGTTATTACAAACACTGGTGACATGGCAAGCCCCTAGCCACAGCCGCCGGACGACTATCACAGAGAGAGGGCGCCCAGCTACCCCTTTTTGCCCACCCGAGGAGGGAGACCCCCACCCCCACGGAGGTATACCTGACCCCCTGTTTTGACTTCTGAGTCATTGCCAGGTAGCACAGGAATTCTTCCTATCAATGAACTAACCATGCATGACTAACACCTTTACTAACCTCTATTAACTCACAATAAACCATTTACCTTTCTTGCATACTCTGATCACTAAATTAGCACCTCAGCTATACCATAGAATGAAGATTGAACAATCTAAGAGAGACGCTCCTATCACAGCTGTCCCCATCCTCCTCGCAAAGTAGATCCAGTCTCTCTCCCCTAAATACTTCCAGTATAGCCAAAATAGTACCTCTTACTAAGGCTCAGTTATATTAAAATATAAAGGCTTCCTATAGCCATGTGCCACAACAGTAATCACCATCTTACCTAGTCCCCATATCTATTGAGAGCTCAAATAAGTCCATAAGACTCGAGATCCCTACTGTCTAAAGGGTCCAGAACCGAGCCTATAAACCTAGCTCCCGCCCCCAGTCAAAAAAACTAAATGATGAATTCCAGCCCAGCCTCGGAGTTCCTAGGGGGGGGGGGGGACCATAAATGCCCCCACACCCAACCGACCATCCCCTGACGACCCCACACAATTACCTGGACCTCGGCCTGTTACTCTTTCTATTAATTTCTGCAACATTCGTGGACTTTCCTCTAACTTTCACTCTGTTGAGCACCATCTCTCCTCCTACAAACCTGATCTTCTCTTCCTCACCGAAACTCAGGTGTCTGTAGCAACATCCAGCAGCCCCTTCTCTGTATCCTCCTACTTTCTCTATCCTAGTTTCAAAGCCAAAGGCAGATGTTGTGCATATGTGCACAACAAACTCACTTGCTCTCGTGTTCCCGATTTCAACTCCTCTGAATTCTCAACTTTATGGCTCAAACTTTCCTGTCATTCTCTTACTAAATATTTCTGTGCTGTCTATCTTTCCCCTAACTCTACCAACTTTCCCAAATTCTTTGACTATCTAAACTCTACAGTGGAACACATTCTATCCTTTTCTCCTTTCTCAGAAATCTCCATCTTAGGAGATTTCAACGTTCACCACCGCCAATGGCTCTCCTCTCACACTACTGATCCACCTGGTGAACAAGCCTACGTCTTTTCTATCATAAATGACCTAGAGCAGTTAGTTCAGCAACCCACCCGTATCCCGGATCGCATCGGAGATCGGCCCAACATTCTTGACTTGTTTCTAACTTCTAACCCTTCTTCTTATACTGTCGATCTTTTCTCTCCTCTGGGCTCCTCCGACCATAAACTTATCTCTGTCACCTGTCCTATCTCTCCAGTACGGCCACCCGATCCTCCTAGCCGGCGGCGCTTTTGGCACTTTGGCGCTGCCGACTGGGAGGCTCTCCGCAGTACTTCTTTGATTTCCCATGGAATGATTTCTGCTTCCGTGGCCGGGGACCCTCGGAGAGTGCTGAACGCATTACCGAGGTAATCCTATCGGGCATGGAAGCATACATTCCATTCTCTTTCTCTCAGACTAATGCTAAAAAATCTTGGTTTACTCACGCCTGTTCTACTGCTGTCCGCAATAAGGAGGAAGCATTCAAACGGTACCGACTCCTTAAAACTCAAGACTCTCATTCTTCTTATGTTTCTGCCCGGAATCAAGCCAAATCTGTTCTTCGACTTGCCAAACACTCTTTCATCAATAATAAATGCACTGAACTATCCAACTCTAGCTCTTCCCAAGCTTTCTGGCATCTAGCCAAAAATCTCTCCAACAATTTCTCTTCCTCGTTTTTCCCTCCCCTTTCCCACTCTGATGGCACTACCATCACTTCTTCCTCTGACAAAGCTAAACTCTTCACTCAAACTTTGCTAGAAACTCCACCTTGGATGATTCCGGTGCTATTCCTCCCTCTCCACCCTCCTCTCTCTTACTTATGCCTAATATCCTAATCACTTCTAAAGATGTACTTTCTACCCTCTCTGGGCTTAACACTAATAAGGCGTACGGTCCGGACGGTGTTCCTCCTGTTGTTCTCAAAAACTGTGCTTCCGTGCTGACTCCCTGCCTAGGCAAACTCTTTCGTCTCTGTCTATCCTCTAACGTCTTCCCTTCATGCTGGAAGTTTGCTCACTTTCAACCTGTCCCAAAGAAGGGTGACCGCTCTCAACCCTCCAACTATCGCCCAATTGCTCTCATCTCTTGTCTTTCTAAAGTTTTTGAAACTATTCTTGCTTCCAAATTTCTTAAGCATTTCTCTTCTCATAATCTGCTCTCAGGTCGCCAGTATGGCTTCCTTAAGGGTTGCTCTACTGGTGATCTTTTTTCATATCTTACTAACTCTTGGTCATCCTCCTTTCGGGACTTCGGTGAGACTTTTTCTATTGCACTAGACATATCGAAAGCCTTCGATAGAGTCTGGCATAAATCTTTAATTTCTATACTACCCTCCTTCGGTTTCTATCCCTCCATCTGTGCCTTTGTCTCTAATTTCCTTTCCGGCCGTTCCATAGCCGCGGTTGTGGACGGCCATTGTTCACTTCCTCACCCTATAAACTCCGGTGTTCCTCAGGGCTCTGTCCTATCTCCTATTCTCTTTCTAATTTTTATAAATAATCTCCTTAACTGTACCTTAATTCCCATCCATTCATACACAGACGACTCAACCTTACACTACTCCATTAGTTTTTCAGAACGCCCCAGCCAGCAATTCCTCAACGACAAACGTAATGAAGCCATAGAACTCTTAAATTCTGATCTAAATACTATTTCCAATTGGGGCAGAGAAAACCTTGTTAACTTTAATGCTTCCAAAACCCAATTTCTCCATCTATCTACCCGTCAGGATCTCCCAGCGGACTATCCCTTATTCTTCAACAATACAAAAATCAACCCTTCATCTTCTCTCAATATTCTTGGTGTCTCTTTTTCTTCTGCTCTCATTTGGAAGGACCATATTACCAGTCTCGCTAAGGCAGCCTCCCAGAAGCTGGGTGTGCTCAACCGCCTTAGGGGGTTCTTTTCCCCAGCACAGCTTCTTGCTCTGTACAGGGGCATAGTGCGCCCTTGTATTGAGTATTGTTCACATAGAAAAAAAAAAAAAAAAAAATGTGTGGGGAGGTTCCTCTCACACCGCTCTCCTAGACAAAGTTGAAAGGAAGGCCTTTCGTATCATTAACTCCCGTCCACTCACCAACTCTCTGCAATCTCTCTCTCTCCGCCGCAATGTTGCATCTCTCTCGCTATTCTATTGCTACTATAATAATCAATGTTCCTCAGAGCTATCCCAGTGCATACCACCTCCTTTACGTAGGGCACGTGGTACCCGTCTTGCAACTCAATCCCACCCCTACTCTGTGCAACTCTCCAACCCAAGAGTGAAACGTTACTCACAAACTTTCTTCTACTCAACAGCTGAGCTCTGGAACTCTTTCCCAGAATCAGTCTTTCCCTCTTCCTATGACTTAAATTGCTTCAAACTCTGTGTGTCCAGGCATTTTGGCTCGAACGTCCCTTGATTTTGGCCCTGTCACTCTTTCAACTATGGGGGAGGCACTCGCTATAGGCAGTAATGCCTTTTGCCTCCCTCAATCACATAGAAAAAAAAAAAAAAAAAAAAAATCAGTTGAAAGCTAGACACCAACCAGTGGTCACTACTCTGAAGTTAACCTCTAGCTCTGCCCTTGTGTTGTTCCGGAGTTGAGAGATTCCAGATCCGGCAGACTCCGTGGCAGAGAAGACTAATAGAAGCATCTGTCCATGTACAAGTCCTAACGTGCACCTTATAACCTTCACACAAATTCGTGGGTATATAAGTGTGTAGCCAGCACCGATCGTCAAGAGATCCGACTTGAGAACTTCCTACATTTTGGACCACCTGGACGGCCGAGGAACCAGTCGTTAGCCCCCAACATCACCGGAAGCAAGATAACCAGGACCAGACCTACAAATACTATTCAAGATTCAAGTTACTAGTACTAAGTGTTATAGTACCAGTTTGACACTCACTTATTAACTTTCTATGAAGTGGCTATAACCTTGCCCAGTGTAACTCATATTTAACCATTCCATTTGGGACATACTAAGCATCAGTGTTCATTAATTTACAGGCGACATTGACTCTCGTAATTACCTTATTCAGATATTAAAACTCTAGTGATATCTAACGTTCGCCCACTGATTTGTGTTCTACGTATTTCTGCCATAAGAATATAAAACTTAGATCAGTACCCCCATGAGGTTACTAGAGATTCCGTGTTCTACAATATACGCGTGTCTAATCCTAACTGTGAGCTGCTACTTGGGCACACGACCAGCCAGTAAGAGATCAAATCAGTGAAATTGAATTACATGAATATATTGAGGTCTTCCAGTAAAATAAAACTTGCTAATTAAACCCGTGATCAGAAGAGTATACCTGAACGTTGGAAGTGGGAGACTAGGCTCCATCCAGATCCGCTAATGCTAGCAGTTCCCTTCTATTATTTGTTTTGTGCGAGAATTACTATCTTTCCATGCTCTTTATTTACTTACTTAAATAAACGTGAACTTGTGTCGTGTTACCGTGTGTTTATTTTGTGTTCTCTATTCCTCATACCTTGTATTGTGCATGCAGCCTTATATACCCAGTCATTTAGAACTCACATTACCCAAGTTAAACCTGTAGAAAAACAGGGCATAACATTGGCGGCAGCGGTGGTTCTTGATTCGGATAAAAGGTTGCATTACATTGCAAGTTTGGAACAGCCAGAACACGAGAACATCATGGCGCACCGTTCTCACATTCCCATCCCACATTATGATGAAGAAACTTATGGGATCGAAATATTCATGGACATAGTGAAACCCGTACTTGACCTAGCTTATACCACGGACGCACAAAAAATAGCCGTAACATTAACGCACCTGGGAAAAGCCATTTCCCTGGTTGCCTATCAAGTGCACCCTGATCTCAACTGGGACGAATTTCGCCCAATAGTGATAGAAGCTATTAAGCCTTCGTTGGGCGTTTTCGTGGCCCACACCCGTATTCAAGACACTAAATTCGAAGGCGATGTAGATGCCACAGCGAATAAGCTTGCCCAACACATCAAAATTTCTTTCCCCACGTTGACCAGAATCCAACAAGAACAGCAAATTCTGGTCAACCTTGTGTCGATATTGCCCTCAGCAGTAAAAGACCATTTCCGGGTGCACGATTTCGTCGGATACAAAAAAGATCTCATCACGATCCGACGTATTTTGGCCGTGCGCACAGAAGCACCCACCCAAATCGCTGCAATCAAGAGGTTTCCCATGCACCCGCAGCAAACCAACCACCAAAGCTCCAAGGATGCCTACCCAGCCTCATCCTTCAACAACAGACCCACCTACCCTTCCGGCAAGCCCCAACCCAGTAGACCCCGGTTCCAACCGACCCAGCCAAGCAGAATCTTCAACCGGAACAGCAACTACAACACCTACCAAAGTAAAAACCCTACCTTAGTCATTATCAACCCCTATGATTTCCCTGCCTGTAATGCTCAGTGTGCCCTCCATCAAATTTGTGACTCTGCCAAACCTCGCCCCTCTACTCCTCGCATTTCTGTAAATGAAGAGGAGTGGGGACAAGAGGAAGAAATAGCCCCCCATATCATGACCTCAGACGATACCGAAGAAACCCTGGAGGAGGTAGATACCGACCCCCAGGATTTTTAAAGTATCCGCCGCCCACGATGGGCTCGGCGGGGGACGCCATAACTAGTCGCACTGCCCCCATTTATTACATGGCCAAAATCAAGGACATTCCTGTCCGCTTGCTAATCGACACGGGAGCTGCCAAGTCATGTTTGTTCAAATCTTACTATGAAAAACATCCCCGACTATTTGGCCCTTTGTTAAACACCAAAACAGAACTCATCTCAGCTGCTGATACTTACTTAAATCTCCTAGGAGACACTTTACCCCTATCAGTAACCACTCCTGACCCCCATGCTCGTTGTTATCACACATTCACAGTATTTTCCTCCAACTGTAAACATTATGATGGTTTCCTTGGACTTGACCTCCTTCAAAAACTCCAGGCCCAGATTGACTGCGGCCAAAGGCTGATCTCATTCAAAAACAAATTCCAGCCCAAAGCCTCTGACAAACCAATCACGCAGAAACCCATTCCCAAAAAGAAAAAACAACCTCCCCCTCAACAAACCCTGAGTCAGGGTTACCAAGTTGCAGCTAGCACTAAGGTGACTCCTAAAACCTCCCCTTGCCCTGAGTTCTCTCAAAACCTCACTCAATTCAGTAAAAAAATGCCTCAACAAACGAAAGAAGACAAGTCCAAGCAACTACCTCTCGGTAATCCCCTCAATTCTCGTAACTCTGTCCAGAATAAATCCTCCCATGTTTTCAGGACAGACTCTGATATATGTAACTATAATTCTATCCAATGTTTATGTACACATGTTTCCAGAGAAAATGCCGACCGATGTGCCCAAAAAGAAATTTCCCATGCCCCCAGAAATGTTCAACTATCCCACAACCAACAACAATTCCCTGGTGACAGTTTTCCGTCAGTAGCTACCTTTCCCCCCCCACACCATTCACACCCCTGAAAAATTTCACAACCCCACACTTGACTCGCCCTCTCATGACCAACAAACTCACCAGTCCCACATAACCTGTAACCAGACCGTTACTGCCACCAAAAAAATTCCCCACCTTCGTCCTGTTAACAACCCCAAATCAATACACCAGTCCTACACCAATAACCCATGTTCTACACCTAACTTTTTCCCCACCAACCCTCCGCAGTCCCCCCAGCAAATCCCGTTTTCTAACTCGCTCACCTCTCACCCCTCTGAACCACCCACACGCGCCGTTAATCCCCCCCTCACGCGTGCCGACCGAGGGACACAACCATGTTCCCACCATGCCCCCAGAAATGCCCAGCTATTCCACCACCACCCCAATCCCCCTTGTGACGTTTTTCGTCAGTAGCTCCCTTCCACCCCCACACAATTCACACCCCTAGAAAACTTCACAACTCCACACTTGACTCGCCCTCTCATGACAAACAAAACCACCAAATCCACATAAACTCCAAACAAACCGTTACTGCCACCGACAACAGTCCCCCCACCAACCCTCCGCAGTCCCTCCAACAAATCCCGTTTTCTAACCCCCTCACATCGCGCCCCACTGATCCTCCCACACGCGCCGCTAATCCCCCCCTCATGCGTGACCCCCACCAAAGTGACCTTGCCCCCCTTATAAGTACCAAGCACCTGCTCGCCAGTCAATCCCCCACCATCATTAGCCCAGCAGTAGTTCAGGATAAATGCCAAATTCCCCCCCACCATCAAAAATGGGTGAACCTGCGGCCCATACCCCAAACTCACATGATATTTTCCCCCACTAACACGTCCCCCAACCCCCATCGTTGCCTCTTACAACCCGCCATCATTTCCGCTCGCATCAACCACATTCTCGTGGCAAATATCTCAGAGGAACCCCTGACATTACCAAAAGGTCTCATTATAGGAGACCTCGAAACTTTCGATGACCTCCCCATACATTGTAACGACACCCCTACCAGCCTCCAATTGCCCCCTCTCCCTGAGACACTATCTGACCACCAAAAGAACGGCATGTACGACCTACTGCTGGAATTCAGTGACGTGTTTGCCCAACAACCCACCGAAATCGGACAGACTGATGTAGAGCAACACATCATTAACACCACAGGCCCCCCCATACGACAACCATCCCGTAGAAAGAACCCCATACAACGTCAGGAAGAGGAACGCCAAGTCCAGGAAATGTTAGAGGCCGGGATTGCCACCCCGTCCATTAGCCCCTGGTCTTCCCCTGTTGTCTTAGTCAAAAAGAAAGATGGGACAACCCGTTTTTGCATCGATTACAGGAGGTTAAATGACATAACCATTAAAGACGCTACGCCCTTACCCCGAATAGACGATTCCCTTGACTCCCTACACGGATCCAAATGGTTCACTACCCTCGACTTGCAAGCAGGGTATTGGCAAGTGCCTATCAAGGCCGAGGACCAAAAGAAAACAGCATTTTCCACTAGTGGTGGCCATCACTATGAATTTAACGTCCTACCTTTTGGCCTCTGTAACGGACCCGCCACTTTCTCCCGTTTGATGGAAACGGTATTACATGGCCTAACCTGGGAAACCTGCCTAGCCTATCTGGACGATATTATTGTGTACTCTCCAACCTGGGAAGAACACCTCCTCAGGTTGAGACAAGTCCTTCAAAGAATCCGAGCCGCCGGGTTGAAATTAAAACCCTCAAAGTGCGTGATTGCCCGGAATAAGGTAGATTGTCTCGGACACGTGATATCTGAACATGGTATTGCGCCAGACCCAAAGAAACTTCAAGCCATACAAAACCAAACCCCACCCACCACTGTTAAAGGAATACGTTCGTTTCTAGGTTTAGCCACATACTACAGACGTTTCGTCCCCCACTTTGCCACCATAGCCAGACCCCTCCACCAACTTACCCACAAAAACACCCCGTTCACCTGGACACCTGAAAGAGACCTCGCGTTTAACACTTTGAAGCAAAAACTAATCCAAGCCCCTATTGTCGTTTTCCCTGACTACCAGAAACCTTTCCGTCTTTATACCGACGTATCTCTGTACGCCATGGGTGCAGTTTTAGCTCAATTCAGAGACGGAAAGGAACATGTGATAGCGTATGCCAGCTCCACCTTCACCCAACCACAACAGAATTACACAGCTACCAAGAGAGAGTGCTTAGGGATCATTTGGGCACTCAGCCACTTCCGGTCATTTGTGTTGGGCGCAAAACTCGAAATAATTACCGACCATCAATCTTTACAATGGCTGCGTAGGTGCGAAACCAACTCAGCCATTTTGGTACATTGGAGGGAGATACTAGAGGACTACGACTTTACCATACAATATCGTCCCGGCAAACTCCATACTAATGCAGACGCCCTGTCACGTTTGCCAGTACCAAAAGACCCCCCCACCAACCTAGCCGCCTTACAAAACACTCAATTGGTATCTACCCCCACCCCTCGACAGAATGCCCCCCCAGCCCCCTCCCTAATTCAATCTTGGGAAGCAAGAATCAGACCCCCCTGGATACCGTTAAATGTCTTCAGGGGACTGACTCGCTGGGGAGATCAACTTGCCACAGACACTGGTCACATAATCTTGGACCCCACCATTGCCCATGACTACATGATTGCCATCCACGAGGGAAACGGCATACACCTTGGACAAAAGAACATGTTAAAGATCTTCACAGACCAATACTGGACCCCCAACCCTTCCAAAATTGCACAACGAGTGACAGAATCCTGCAAACCGTGTTTATTGGAAAAGGATATATCACGCACCCCAGGCCCAGCTGGTACCATTTCTGCCA
Organism: Lithodes maja; assembly: GCA_037953745.1. Taxonomy (NCBI): domain Eukaryota; kingdom Metazoa; phylum Arthropoda; class Malacostraca; order Decapoda; family Lithodidae; genus Lithodes; species Lithodes maja. The sequence goes on along the minus strand of JBAKBP010020553.1, from coordinate 13,429 downwards.
ACAAACCGTTCCAAGTCCTATCCCTCGACATCATGGGCCCGTTCCCTTCTTACGCTGGCAACCGCTATATCGTCACATTTGTGGACGTATATTCAAAATTTTTAATAGCCTGCCCAGTTAAAGACCACACAGCCACCACAGTCGCCACACTGCTTGCCACAGAAGTGTTCCCTATATTCGGCCTTCCCCTTGCTCTTCTATCGGACAATGCCCCCGAGTTTAGTGGACACGTTTGGCAACAATTCACCCAACAATGCGGTATTAAGATTAAACACTCATCCCCGTACTGGCCTCAAGGAAATGCTATATGCGAACGCAGCTATCGCACCATCAACAACCAGTTACATACAAGAATGATTGCTCTTAACACCTCAGACTGGCCATCACAACTAAAGATGATACAATGAGGTATGAACACCTGTCTCCGGGAAGACGGTTTTTCCCCTCATGAACGTGTTTACGGTGTACCCCCCCTGTAACTGCCATTCCACCACCATGCTCACCTTCCCTCCACCACCTCCACAATTGACCCATTGCAACATCTGCAAAACACCCTCCATACCGCCCAGATCTGTCAGGACACCAAAACTGATAACATCGATGACAAAAACCCTTTCGCCATCCATGACACCATAATGGTAGCCAACCTTCCTATCACCAACAAGTTAGGCCCTCGCTATGTCGGGCCCTACACCGTCATACAAGTCCCAAATGCCTTTCAAGTCACCATCGACTATCACGGTGTGACTCGCACGTTCCGAACTAGATTCGTCCGAGCGTTTAAACCTCTAAAGCCACAAGACATTACCCCACCCCACACGTCCGACCCTGAATTAAACACCCCTACTCACCCTCCCACTCAGGCTATGAATATTCCCATACAAACCCCTAAGGACCTAAGCCCTCCAGCACCGAACCGACAAATCATTTCTCAACATACCCCCCAAACTAACCTCCACAAACCCCAAGCCCCCACTATCACACCCTCTTCCACCATGACACCTTCCTTCACTTCTGATAGTCAAGTGCCTCCCCAACTGATCCAAGTACGAAAACCTCCGACCACAACAGAAACCCTCCCGTCTAGCCCTGACATACCTCCACCAGGCACCACAGTGAGAAAACCACCACCCCCACCCCAAACCAAGTACACACCCAACCGCACCACACAATCTACCTCAGTAACCTCACACTACAATTTACGCCCACGACAAAAATCGTTTAAAACCTCAAGAAAACACACCCTGCTAACCAAGTTCTGTAGGGCTGCCAGACCACTACCCTCCTCCTCCTCCTCCTCCTCCTCCTCTTCTTCTTCTTCGTCGAATTCTCCCCCACAAAGGGAAAGAAGACGAATAATCACCAGCAAATCACCAACCTCATCAAACGACACACCCCACACACGCCCCTACCCCCAACCCTCCAACTTAAATCTACACTCCTTACCCACCCGTCTAGCCCCCCCCGCATCCGCCCCTTTCCCCTCCACGATCCCCCGCCCCCCCACACACCGACCAACCTCCTCATCTCACCGAACCCCCAACCAACCCCCCCCTAAGGAATCCCCCCCCCACAAAGTCACCCCTGAGAAAAACCCACATGTCCTTTACCTGTAAAACGTTCTTTCCCTCAATATAAAACATCGTCGAGCGACTCAAGTCCCACGACAAACATCTACCTTCCCACCAGGACCGCCAGAGGTAGAATAATCAACAGACCCATCAGATTTAAAGACAGCGATACAAAAATAACACCCCGTTCTGACACTCAGGACCCAAGCCACACAACACACACACCCCCTCCTTCCCACACACCTCCTTCACCCACCTTACCTAAACCGATCTTGCGCATTGCCTCACTATATATTCCCAACCTACAACACTGCCCAAGAAAACCAAATAAAACCCAGACTCACATTCCCCCTTCATCCCCAGCTCTGTTGTCACGCGTGAATCCCCTTTCGGTTAGAAACCCATTCACCACACTAAACAGACCTCCTGTCAATCCCACACACCTCACTCCGACCCCCACGGGGGAAAGCTACAAACCATTCATACGAAAGGTTAAAGTAAAAAAAAACACTGGACACTTGGCCCGTGAACCACGCCCACATCAAGCCCGGGCAGCTGCCCGCCACAACACAGAGGACACATTCTTACAGGTATACATTGACCTGCAAAAGAAACCTGACCGTCACTCTCTTGCTTGGTGGAACCTTCTAAATACCCTTAAAATGACCCACCATGACTATGCTTCTTTTTACTTCACCCTTGAGGCTCGAGGACGAGCCTATAATGAAGGACAGGGAAGTAAAATGCCCCAGAACAAGAAGCCCACCACAGAAGCCACGAGCGAACATCACACAGAAACACCCGAAAGAAAGGTCCACAGAACGAAAGGACCAGCTGACCGAGCCAGCCATTTCAGACAGGCCCAAGCCCGCAGGGCTAAGCAGCTCCAGGCCGCACTTACCTACCTTTTCTAAACTGACCATTTTCCACACCTCACGTACACTACCCCCTCGTGTCCTACACTCCTAACTACAAAGATGATGAACAGGAATATACATTCATATTAAAAACACCCATGCCCTGTCCCGACGTTGAGCCAATGCCAACACATCAGGCAGCCATAATTATATCTATGTATGTTCTTACATCCGAGAAGTAGATGTTATATATCTTAGAAGTTAAAACACCCACGCCTGTCCCTAGACCTCGTATATCATTTCTCATGACGAGTATAGATATATGTAACCCGTGCTCAGTCGCCCCCTTGCATTGTTCCTCTAGTAACTAAGTGTCTCTATAATATTAACTGCCACCAGTATTGATACGACATAGCGGCACTGTCCTTGTGTCGTATTGTGCCAAGTACAGATCAACCAGGTTTCATCACCTTATTAGGACGACGACTATAATGTCGTCGTTCATCGATGTATGCAATCCTTAGTTTAAGTATTAATATTAACATTGGTATATATTAAGCAAACCACCCACCAATTTTCATGACAATTTTGAAATGCATGTTGGAATCCCTATAAACTGTACTTCATTTTTATGTAAGTTTGATAATTTGGAAAAATCGATTAAGGGAGAAAATTAACATTGACAATTATGTGTAAAAAGTCTCCCATAAATGGTGGCCCGCTATGTTATTGTAGTTTGCGGCCTAATTTCGTCTGTTAATTCACTTTCTCCTTAATTGGACCCCCTATGAAGTACAACAGATTATGATGACATAAGTGACGGGTGTTTAGAGGGGGCAGAGCTCCCCCTTCAACATATTACGTGTCTCACAGTAACTTCTATTATATAAACAACCCAAGAATTTTCACAGATATTTTAAATTTCATTTAGGATGTAATATAACCTATACTCCATGTCAAAATAAGTGTCAACCCTCGAAAAATTCTATTAAGGGAGATACAGAACCTAGAACCTGTAACCTGTAACGATATTTGTCCAGGGTTAACCTCCCCATAGACGGCACACAACACGACTCGGCGGACCTCTTTCTCCCTGCCTTTCAGTCTAATTAACACTAGGAATTTACCTAATTTTCTATCCAATGTACTATCCAACCAGCGGGGGTGTGGGGGCGGCAGCCCCCACCCATAATACTAGGTTAGGTTAGGTAAGGTTGGTAGGTTAGGCTAAAATCTTTAATGTTGTTTAATTGTTGGATAATGGATAATGAGCTTACTGGGTAAGTTCATTTTCTATCCCATGTATCATCCAACAACTTTTGCCAAAACTTGACTTTTCTTTTGTTTTCATCTTGGGGGTTTCTTAAGTTGAAAAACAAGAAAACCTGAGCCAACTTTTTTTGGCCACTTTCTGACTTTTATGAAGCTGAAAAATCTTAAAATCCCAGCCAACTTTTGCCAAAACTTGGCTCAATTTTTTTTCATTTTGGAGTTTTCTTAAGTTGAAAAACAAGAAAACCCGAGCCAACTTCTGTTTTGCACTTGCTGTCTTTTATGCAGCTGAAAATTCTTAAAATCCGAGCCAACTATTGCCAAAACTTGGTTCGGGTTTTATCATTTTTGGGATTTCTAAAGTTGAAAAACAACAAAACCCGTACCAACTTTCATCATAAAAGTCATTATATCGCCTTTTTATGTCTTTAACCCCAGATCTTCATAGCCCTCCCCACTATCGGGCGCCATGTCTTAAGATCGTTGGATAAAGGGGAAAACGATTTTTGCGGAGGTTGAAACTAATGTCAATCACTATATATTGATGCAAATAAACTAAAACTAAACAAAAAATAATGAAAATAATTGGTGGGTGGTTTCCTTAATATTTTCCTTAACATTCCCTAACAATAGTTTTTGAAACTATTCTTGCTTCCAAATTTCTTAAGCATTTCTCTTCTCATAATCTGCTCTCAGATCGCCAGTATGGCTTCCTTAAGGGTCGCTCTACTGGTGATCTTCTTTCATATCTTACTAACTCTTGGTCATCCTCCTTTCGGGACTTCGGTGAGACTTTTTCTATTGCACTAGACATATCGAAAGCCTTCGATAGAGTCTGGCATAAATCTTTAATTTCTAAACTACCCTCCTTCGGTTTCTATCCCTCCATCTGTGCCTTTGTCTCTAATTTCCTTTCCGGCCGTTCCATAGCTGCGGTTGTGGACGGCCATTGTTCACTTCCTCACCCTATAAACTCCGGTGTTCCTCAGGGCTCTGTCCTATCTCCTATTCTCTTTCTAATTTTTATAAATGATCTCCTTAACTGTACCTTAATTCCCATCCATTCATACGCAGACGACTCAACCTTACACTACTCCATTAGTTTTTCAGAACGCCCCAGCCAGCAATCCCTCAACGACAAACGTAATGAAGCCATAGAACTCTTAAATTCTGATCTAAATACTATTTCCAATTGGGGCAGAGAAAACCTTGTTAACTTTAATGCTTCCAAAACCCAATTTCTCCATCTATCTACCCGTCAGGATCTCCCAGCGGACTATCCCTTATTCTTCAACAATACAAAAATCAACCCTTCATCTTCTCTCAATATTCTTGGTGTCTCTTTTTCTTCTGCTCTCATTTGGAAGGACCATATTACCAGTCTTGCTAAGGCAGCCTCCCAGAAGCTGGGTGTGCTCAATCGCCTTAGGGGGTTCTTTTCCCCTGCACAGCTTCTTGCTCTGTACAGGGGCATAGTGCGCCCTTGTATTGAGTATTGTTCACATGTGTGGGGAGGTTCCTCTCACACCGCTCTCCTAGACAAAGTTGAAAGGAAGGCCTTTCGTATCATTAACTCCCGTCCACTCACCAACTCTCTGCAATCTCTCTCTCTCCGCCGCAATGTTGCATCTCTCTCGCTATTCTATCGCTACTATAATAATCAGTGTTCCTCAGAGCTATCCCAGTGCATACCACCTCCTTTACGTAGGGCACGTGGTACCCGTCTTGCAACTCAATCCCACCCCTACTCTGTGCAACTCTCCAACCCAAGAGTGAAACGTTACTCTCAAACTTTCTTCTACTCAACATCTGAGCTCTGGAACTCTCTCCCAGAATCAGTCTTTCCCTCTTCCTATGACTTAAATTGCTTCAAACTCCGTGTGTCCAGGCATTTTGGCTCAAACGTCCCTTGATTTTGGCCCTGTCACTCTTTCAACTATGGGGGAGGCACTCGCTATAGGCAGTTATGCCTTTTGCCTCCCTCAATCACATAGAAAAAAAAAAAAAAAAAAAAAAAATCTTGTCTTGCCAAACTAAGCTTTCTGAAGACCCATCGCCCCATAAATCTATGTATTCAATCCTTAGGTTAAGTATCTTTATCCGCCATTGTGTTCACCTTTTTCCATATACTTTTCCACAATTGTCATACGTCTTCCACTTGCCTCCTTCGTATCCACAGTCCACACTACGCCAATTTGCTTTGTGTCATACACCTCTTACCCCAACCAGAGATTGTATAGATAACCTTGTTACCAGTATCTGTCATAAGTACCTCGAAACAATAACTAAGTACCCCTACGAACTGCCGCTTTTGTTGGTATATATATTTCATAGAAAATGCAGTTCCCAGGGCCAAATAATAGTATCCATAACCCCTCGGACTGACCACATAATTCTATCTTTTCCAGACTCATATACCACCCCATAGTTGCATTCCCCGGTAGCATTTGGCTAACGTACTTCCACTGCCTTTTCAAACTCCAATATCAACTGCAGCCTAATGCCACCCCCACGCCCAGAGACCTTAGGGTCAAATTCCCCTATAGCCCCCCTGAACTCCTCCCCTCTCATTATAAGACCCCGCGCTTCTCTACTCTTGTCCGACCTAGCCTCTCTCTCATACCTCTTGAAGATCCTTGAATTTTCCGTTGCTAACGCTCTCCAACCTTTTATTATATATACTCCTATCCAGCCTACCTTCACTTAGTAGGCCAGAAAAACATTAGAACTTTACTAACCCCTTGCATGCCATCTATTCTCTTACAACCAATTCACAACCCTGAACCCAATGGTCGTCGGTGCGAGGCTAGCTGCCTCACCAGTAACTAACTTCTATTGCCATACTTCCAGATAAATGTGGCAGAGTTAGCAACCCAGTCTCCACCACATCCAGCAAACCCTACAATTAACAACCAGCCGAGTAAAACCAGCTAGCCAAGGCACCTTCGGTTTTGGTATTAAGGACACCCACATCTGTCTCATACACAGAGGGTTATTACAAACACTGGTGATATGGCAAGCCCCTAGCCACAGCCGCCGGACGACTATCACAGAGAGAGGGCGCCCAGCTACCCCTTTTTGCCCACCCGAGGAGGGAGACCCCGACCCCCGCGGAGGTATACCTGACCCCCTGTTTTGACTTCTGAGTCATTGCCAGGTAGCACAGGAATTCTTCCTATCAATGAACTAACCATGCATGACTAACACCTTTACTAACCTCTATTAACTCACAATAAACCATTTACCTTTCTTGCATACTCTGATCACTAAATTAGCACCTCAGCTATACCATAGAATGAAGATTGAACAATCTAAGAGAGACGCTCCTATCACAGCTGTCCCCATATATCCTCCTCGCAAAGTAGATCCAGTCTCTCTCCCCTAAATACTTCCAGTATAGCCAAAATAGTACCTCTTACTAAGGCTCAGTTATATTAAAATATAAAGGCTTCCTATAGCCATGTGCCACAACAGTAATCACCATCTTACCTAGTCCCCATATCTATTGAGAGCTCAAATAAGTCCATAAGACTCGAGATCCCTACTGTCTACAGGGTCCAGAACCGAGCCTATAAACCTAGCTCCCGCCCCCAGTCAAATCAGTTGAAAGCTAGACACCAACCAGTGGTCACTACTCTGAAAGTAACCTCTAGCTCTGCCATTGTGTTGTTCCGGAGTTGAGAGATTCCAGAGCCGGCAGACTCCGTGGCAGAGAAGACTAATAGAAGCATCAGTCCATGTACAAGTCCTAACGTGCACCTTATAACCTTCACACAAATTCGTGGGTATATAAGTGTGTAGCCAGCACCGATCGTCAAGAGATCCGACTTGAGAACTTCCTACATTTTGGACCACCTGGACAGCCGAGGAACCAGTCGTTAGCCCCCAATATCACCGGAAGCAAGATAACCAGGACCAGACCTACAAATACTATTCAAGATTCAAGTTTTTTTTTTTTTTTTTTTTTTTTTTTTTTCTATATTCCAACTACTCCCCCTCGGGCATAGGCTGAGAGCCTGTACATTCCACCGCTCAACACGGTGAAGCCCGTGAGGTCTTGTTCCAGTCTGGGGAGTGAGACATGTGAAGCAACCATCATGGCTCGAAGCAGCTCCATCTCTGAAGCGGCCGGTTACTAGTACTAAGTGTTATAGTACCAGTTTGGCACTCACTTATTAACTTTCTATGAAGTGGCTATAACCTTGCCCAGTGTAACTCATATTTAACCATTCCATGTGGGACGTGCTAAGCATCAGTGTTCATTAATTAACAGGCGACATTGACTCTCGTAATTACCTTATTCAGATATTAAAACTCTAGTGATATCTAACGTTCGCCCACTGATTTGTGTTCTACGTATTTCTGCCATAAAAATATAAAACTTAGATCAGTACCCCCATGAGGTTACTAGAGATTCCGTGTTCTACAATATACGCGTGTCTAAACCTAACTGTGAGCTGCTACTTGGGCACGCGACCAGCCAGTAAGAGATCAAATCAGTGAAATTGAATTACATGAATATATTGAGGTCTTCCAGTAAAATAAAACTTGCTAATTAAACCCGTGATCAGAAGAGTATACCTGAACGTTGGAAGTGGGAGACTAGGCTCCATCCAGATCCGCTAATGCTAGCAGTTCCCTTCTATTATTTGTTTTGTGCGAGAATTACTATCTTTCCATGCTCTTTATTTACTTACTTAAATAAACGTGAACTTGTGTCGTGTTACCGTGTGTTTATTTTGTGTTCTCTATTCCTCATACCTTGTATTGTGCATGCAGCCTTATATACCCAGTCATTTAGAACTCACATTACCCAAGTTAAACCTGTAGAAAAACAGGGCATAACAGTATATTCTGTTTAATATCAACATTATAACTCCTTGATGATCATGACGCGGTTTGACAGTTTATTCTGGCTATCATTAGACGATTTTATGCAGCTTAGGAAGGAACTGTGGACATGAAAAGGGTAAAGACAGTTTCAATTTTAAGACCTTTCGTGCCATATACGTGTCGATTTTTGTCTCTGTCGAGCGAAAGCGAGCCTGCATTTTAGGAGGGAAAATATTGATACAGATAAAAATGCACATATTTATCTCGAAGTGGGGAGGGGGTCTTGGGGTGTATTTTAACCCTTTCACGCATATATGACGCAGAGGTTGCCGGATTAGCAATAAGAAATAGAGTTCTCTCACTCTTATAATTACCTCTCCAAAATTAGTTTTCTGCCCACAGCTAACTCAAAGACAACTGCAGAGGTTGAAGTAACTAAACTAAAGGTTTCTAAATACCCCTGATGGTAACAAAGACTTTAAAGCATCCCCAATAGGCTCAAAATCGCGTCATATGTCGGAGAGGGTTAAGGGGGGATGGGTCACATTTTAGGCGATTTTTACATGTATTAATTATTTTTCTTGTTTCCTCCCTAGACCTCCATCAAATTAAAACAAAAAACATCCATTAGATCCCCCTTCTAGATTATTTTGTACATTTTTCTGTAGAAAAATTTCCCGGCCGAAGGCAGGTTCTTCCAACATTACAGGCTCACTATCGTTCGCCAGGGAAAACATCGACACCTAAATAGCACGAAAGGTATAAATATTGACGACGAAATGGAGTGAAAGGTCTTAAAATCGACTAACTAATGGGGCAAACATCTTAACATTTGAAAACTACTGGGGCTAAGCACGAGGAAGAAAGGGGACCAGAAAACCGGCTCATCTCCCCTTAAGTTTGATGGAGGTCTAGACTCTAGAGAAAACTAAAATAGAATTAAGAATGAATTAACCCTCTGACTTCCATAGACCCCTCCGAATCTTAATAAACTGCCAAAATGAGTCATATTCCTCGAGGGGTTAACAAATATGCAAATTAGGGGAGATGGGTCGTTTTTCTGGTCCCCCTTCTCCCTCATGTTTAGCCCCATTAGTTTTCAGATTTTGTGACCTTCGGCCCATTAGTTTGGCGATTTTAAAACCTTTCGTTCCATTTCTTTGTCAATATTAAGACTTTTCGTGTCATTTAGGTGTCAATGTTTTCCTGGCGAGCGATAGCGAGCCTGTATTTTAAGAGGAACCGACTTTTCTATCGAAAAATGTACAAATATATCTTGAAGGAGGATCTTGGACGGGTGTTTTTTTTGGCAATTCTTTACTTATCCAGCTGCTCCCTCCCTCCCTCGGACCCCCCCACCCCCCCACCCCCCAACCCCTCTAAACCCATGTATCTTTTTTCAGACAACTGAGTTTTGAGCATAGACTAAAGAAAATGGATACAGGATAAGTTGAGGGTAACTATATAGAAAACGCATAGCCCATAATATATTGGGGGTTGCTTTCTTGTATAGTTCTCCATATGTTTTGATTAACTATGTACTATAAACTCTGAACATTGTATAACATGATGCATGGCCTTCAGCAACAACGTTCCCCAAAGTGTTGGGGCTTGTACTGAATGTTTAATAAACAACATGAAAACAAAGATAAATTGAGGCCCCCCCTTCCCCCCCCCCCCCCCCATGACTTATTGTAATCATTAATATATGGGACCAGTCAGACACAAACACATCGCTTTCATCATTTCAAGCATTAGTACGCGCAACGTCTACTTTTAATTGATTCTAGTTATAGTGAGAGGATTTTATGAAGCTTGGAATGGATCTGTGGTATTTAAAGGGGTCAATTGAGATAGTTGGTAGCCTTTTTATTGATTTTAGTTATATTGAGAGGATTTCATGAAGCTTAGGAAGGATAGCGTAAATTCTTAAAATCGCCAAACTAATGGCCCAAACGTCTTAAAATCGGAAAACTAATGGGGCTAAACACGAGGGAGAAAGGAAGCCAGTAAAACGACCCATCCCCTTAAGCTGCCTCATATCTCGGCCATGTTGAATTATGTTTCGGAGTTATTGAAAACGGGAGTGTTGCCTGGTGCGGGGTAACTAAAATAGCTCCCAAGTTAGAACATAAGAACATAAGAAAATGGGAGTCTGCAGAAAGCCGATTGGCCTAAGCAAGGCAGATCCCTGTCCCACAGGACAGGGACAGAACCTTACCTGTTAGGTAAGGTTGTTTGGTTAGGTTGATGATAATATTGTCGTAGGAAGACTAAGGAAGTGCATGTGTCATGTGACACACGTCTGCCGCGAGTGTAGCCTCCCCAACTGGCGGTGGACGTGTGTAACATGACGCCGGCACTTCCGATGACAATACAGTATTGTCATTAACCCCTTCTTTACCGGAGACGTGTTATCCCTTTTAGGTCAATATTTACGAGCCAGCCGCACCACAGCTGGGATCTCATTACTAATGGTAGTTTTGGGTTCCTATCATTTTATGCTTCATTGCTATATAATTTTTATCCACCGGAAAAAAAAAAAAGTCTTTGCTTTATTTATTTTTTGTTTATTTTTTATTTTTTTTGCATTAACCTAACCTAAATGTATTTGGGGGCTATTAGGTTAGGTTTTTTGGTTAGGTTAACCCTTAAATGTCGGCGAGCAACATAAGTCGAGTTAAATAAAGCTGGACTATGTGGCGGTGCTCGACATATATCGTGTGGCAATTTCAGCACGTAATGTGGCTGAGAGAGAGAGACAAGTGGTGGCAGGAGAGTAGCGAGCGTATGACTGCTCCAGACCACCGCGGCGAACCTACTGACACGAATCCCACCTCCTCCCCCTCCCTCTCTCACTCGCTATATACGGAATTGTATGGGGAAAGTGCCTAATTACATGCTTTTTGCACTCGCGTTGCACGGTTATTGCAAGAAAACTAGCCATCATAAAAGGATCGTTATGGTGTCATTCGAAAGCTCTGTTTATGCCCTTTCAGGGATAGATACTTGTTTTATGTTCTGGGTCTTATTTAGGCATGAAAATGATCACGTAAACAGCCCTATTTTGGCTAAAAACACCCCGCTGGGCGGTACATATAAATAAACCGCATAGGCCGCTCGTAAGGTGTTAATGCAAAAAATAAAAAAAATAAAACAAAAATAAAGCCAAGAAAAACTAAATATTTTCCGGTGGATAAAACTTATATAGCAATGAAGCATAAAATGATAGGAATCCAAAACTACCATTAGAAATGAGGGTTATTACGACACTACTGCAGCGTTATAAGAAACAATTTATTAGGGAAAATAGGCACCAATAGATTCGCCATATATTTCTCCATATATTCCGCATGGAGCATTTTCGTTATCGACAAATTGAAAAAATACCCACTTCACCAAAAATCTAAGTCAAAGATGGCAGTATAACTAAATAAGTTGGTCACCAATTATTGTGCAATATTTGAACACGCATATGGATTTTATATGCTCTAAACATAATATGAAAATGTGTTTTAAGCCTCGGCAAAACCTAATAAAAATATATGGTACTAAAATGGAATTTTGTCGAAACATGGTTGTCAATAACTTCCTATAGACGGCACCGATTCGTACACACGCTATTTTCACCTGTCTCCCGAGGTCTGTCCACCAGCTTTTTAGTCCACTCCACCTGCCCATCTCTGTCGATAGGTTGGGTTGTTTGGTTAGATTAATATACTAGGTCTCAGAAACAAGATTCGTAGTTGCGGTTTTACGGTATCTGGACACTTCGAGCGAATTCATATTCGAGCGGAGGCGCATTTAGGTTAAGTTAGGTTAAGTTAAGTTAAGTTAAGTTAAGTTAAGTAGATTGGATTGTGCATCCGCTCGATCAGGAATTCGCTCGAAGTTCCTCGCATTTGTATTTACAGATACGGCCGAATACCGGTAGGCTACTAAATGGGCGCCGGCCCAACCGCCATGTTGTATCCCACGTAGGCCTACTAGGTAGCCTACTACGGACACATTGTAGGCGTTAGGTGTGGATTAGGCTTGTATCCAATGTACTAGGTCTATGTTACTGGATATTTATGATTTAAATAAGTGCTAAGTTTTCGATAAATCTGGTTATATGGCTTTGCAGTTAGGGAAATCATGAGCCGATTTCCGACATGTAGTTAGTCTTTTTCGATTCTCAAAATACGATCAAAGTTTTGCCAAAAATGGGCTCAGGTTTTCCAAAATAATGCGTTTTGGGGTTTGCAATTTAGGGAAACATGAGCCAAAATTCTAAATTAGGTTACTGTAATTTGTTTACTCTTAAAATTCGCAAAATCCGAGCCAAGTTTTGCCAAAACTTGGCTCGGGTTTTCCACAATTTGGGTTTTATGCCTTTGCAATTTCGGGAAACCTGAGCCAAATTTCTAAATGAGGTTACTGTCATTTTGTTGTCTACAAACTCTCAAAATCCGAGCCAGCTTTGGCCAAAACTTGGCTCGGGTTTTCGAAATATTGGGTTTTAGGCCTTAGACCTTAAAACCCGAGCCAAGTTTTGCTAAAATACGTTTTAATCGCCGTTTTACGCATTTAACCCCCCATTTTCCCTGTACTTCATAGCCCTCCCCACTATCGGGCGGCGTGTCTTAAGATCGTTGTATAATGGGGAAAACGGTTTCGCCGAGGGTTGTAATTATTTCCAAACACTATAATTATATTGATGAAAACTAACAGGGAAAAATAAAAATATCCATGGGAAAATTGGTGACCATCTTATTTAGTTTTTCCAAGATGGCAAACAGCGGGGGTGTGGGGGCGGCAACCCCCACCCATAATACTAGGATAGGTTAGGTAAGGTTGTTAGGTTAGGCTAATGTCCTTTCAAAGGGGTATAGGCTAGTAAACACTAGGATAGCC
>JBAKBP010020552.1:2500-42353 GCA_037953745.1 Lithodes maja | reverse complement strand
CTGAGGCGAGCGGGGCGGTGTGTGCCGGTGTCTGGGTGTTACATAACGATCTTTTATGCAACCCACTTGTGCTACATTATCGCGGGAGAGAAAAATAACCGATAAATGATGATAATAAGAGGAAAAATAGGTGATAATTGAGGAGGGGAGGGAGGGGGGAATAAGGTGGGGAAGGAGGGGAGGGGGGGGTGAGAAACACATGGATGAGTACTAGAGGGGAATTATCTCACCTAGAGACAAATTCCTTTGTTTTGATAGGCCCTTTTTTTTTTGGAAGGCTTTTTTTATGGTCTTGCTTCCGTGAGGCCTATCGCGTTCCCTATAGGAAGCCTTCCGTGAGGCCTATCGCGCTTGCCGGGTTAACAAATTCTATCACTAAATTTCCTACGCCCACTAACGTAAATCAGTTAAGGCAATTTTTGGGCCTTTCAGGCTACTATAGGGAATTTATAAGAAACTGCGCTAGTATTGCGAAGCCCCTATATATTATACTTACTCAAGAAGGACACTAAATTTTTGTGGAGAGTTGAACAAGAGGGTTCTTTTACTGAATTAAAGGCGAGCTTAACATCTCGACCGACCCTTGCTTTCCCTGATTTTAATAAACCTTTCTATATTAATTCTGATGCATCATATACTGGGTTTGGGGCTGTTCTCATGCAGTATGACGATAGGGATCTCTTACGGCCGTTAGGATTCGCTAGCCGTTCTTTAAAACCTGCAGAACAGAATTATTGTGTTACCGATTTAGAAGGTGCAGCGCTAATTTGGGCGTTAAATATTTTTCGTGAGGTAATATATGGTTATGATGTAACTGTTTGGACAGACCATAAGCCTCTAATTAAATTGTTTGATGATAAACTTCTCACGGGTAGACGTGCCAGGTGGAAGTTGACATTAGCATCATACAATACTAATTTATTGTACATTGAAGGCAAGCTCAACACTGTTGCCGATGCATTATCAAGGAATCCTGTTTGTTTGGTGTCTGTTAATGCACTATTGTGCAGTAAAAGTATTGCGTTAGACCAGCGTAAAGATAGTTTTTGGGGTAAAGTAATTCGTGCTTTGGGAATGGATGTAGAGTTCGGGCATACGGTCATGATGTTTACATTACTGGTGTGCTCCCGGTTATGTTCCCGTCTATTTTAACTGTTTTAGTTTCTGTTATTTACCAGACTACATAGATTCACATGTCTAATGACTTGCCACAGGAGAAACATTACATTAAATACACTTATATCCATTAATGTAAGCCACTGCACTTCCAACTACGATCAAGAGTCAACACATCCGAACTCAGCCAGTGGTACTTTGTCAATACGGTATATGAGCGCTCTTTCTATTGGATGCTCATATGACGTCACCATTACGTCACTTACAAGTAAGGGTTTTCATTCGCTAATGTCCAGGACTTGACGTTCGGCTGATAATGATTGGCTCATGGATACATTAATCAGTGATGCTATTTTCATACATGCGTTGCTACATCTAGCGATTTGCATATCAATCTAGTTTGCAACACATTATATAACACAGAAGTAACCTAACTGCCGGATTTTGTACATATAATGTAGCTCATAATGCTTGCGTATTCGCCGATGTTTTTTTAAATGATTAGTACAAATGTGGCAGATGATAGTTTACGCCCAAGGATTCATTATCCAGTGATGCCAATTTAATATATTATTGCTACATGTAGCACACCACAATCAGGATTCAAGGTTATTTGTGTCGGTAGATTATTGATTTTTTGCTTCAGGATGATACATTTGTTTCGGGGTGGAAGATACTAGGTATATAAACAGATTAACTTGTTCATGTAGTGATGTACTCCCAATGTGGTGGATTGTGTTCTTGTATTTCTATATTTTATTTCCACATAGCGATTTGTAGCCTATTATTTATTTTGCATATATCTTAATTGTGTCGTCCCATTTTTTGTCTTCTAAGTTTTAGAATTTAATATTGACTTGTATGTATATTTTACTCTAAATTGATAACATACATTCAAGTATTAAAAACCTTCGCCGCAGATTGACGACTGTAGGCCTACCCCAGCCCGTAACCGTAACTCCCTTTTCTGTAAACCCATTTTCTTACGACGCATTATCTAGGTGCTTTTCGCTCTCCCGCAATACTGTTTACTCACAGTAGATTCCCTGGAAGAGGCCCTAGGGGGCCTGTGGCTCCAGTATGGCAGCCTGAACACTAATTGTTGGCTGCGTGTGGTGTTAATTTGTGCTTTGTAATTATATTTCTGGTCCTGATTAGTGTTAATATGTCTTCTACATCATTATTTTTTGTGTTCCATGTGATTGAGGGAGGCAAAAGGCATAACTGCCTATAGCGAGTGCCTCCCCCATAGTTGAAAGAGTGACAGGGCCAAAATCAAGGGACGTTCGAGCCAAAATGCCTGGACACACAGAGTTTGAAGCAATTTAAGTCATAGGAAGCGGGAAAAACTGATTCTGGGAGAGAGTTCCAGAGCTCAGCTGTTGAGTAGAAGAAAGTTTGAGAGTAACATTTCACTCTTGGGTTGGAGAGTTGCACAGAGTAGGGGTGGGATTGAGTTGCAAGACGGGTACCACGTTCCCTACGTAAAGGAGGTGGTATGCACTGGGATAGCTCTGAGGAACACTGATTATTATAGTAGCGATAGAATAGCGAGAGAGATGCAACATTGCGGCGGAGAGAGAGAGATTGCAGAGAGTTGGTGAGTGGACGGGAGTTAATGATACGAAAGGCCTTCCTTTCAACCTTGTCTAGGAGAGCGGTGTGAGAGGAACCTCCCCACACATGTGAACAATACTCAATACAAGGGCGCACTATGCCCCTGTACAGAGCAAGAAGCTGTGCAGGGGAAAAGAACCCCCTAAGGCGGTTGAGCACACCCAGCTTCTGGGAGGCTGCCTTAGCAAGACTGGTAATATGGTCCTTCCAAATGAGAGCAGAAGAAAAAGAGACACCAAGAATATTGAGAGAAGATGAAGGGTTGATTTTTTTATTGTTGAAAAATAAGGGATAGTCCGCTGGGAGATCCTGAGGGGTAGATAGATGGAGAAATTGGGTTTTGGAAGCATTAAAGTTAACAAGGTTTTCTCTGCCCCAATTGGAAATAGTATTTAGATCAGAATTTAAGAGTTGTATGGCTTCAATACGTTTGTCGTTGAGGGATTGCTGGCTGGGGCGTTCTGAAAAAGTAAAGGAGTAGTGTAAGGTTGAGTCGTCTGCGTATGAATGGATGGGAATTAAGGTACAGCTAAGGAGATCATTTATAAAAATTAGAAAGAGAATAGGAAATAGGACAGAGCCCTGAGGAACACCGGAGTTTATAGGGTGAGGAAGTGAACAATGGCCGTCCACAACCGCGGCTATGGAACGGCCGGAAAGGAAATTAGAGACAAAGGCACAGATAGAGAGATAGAAACCAAAGGAGGGTAGTTTAGAAATTAAAGATTTATGCCAGACTCTATCGAAGGCTTTCGATATGTCTAGTGCAATAGAAAAAGTCTCACCGAAGTCCCGAAAGGAGGATGACCAAGAGTTAGTAAGATATGAAAGAAGATCACCAGTAGAGTGACCCTTAAGGAAGCCATACTGGCGATCTGAGAGCAGATTATGAGAAGAAAAATGCTTAAGAAATTTGGAAGCAAGAATAGTTTCAAAAACTTTAGAAAGACAAGAAATGAGAGCAATTGGACGATAGTTGGAGGGTTGAGAGCGGTCACCCTTCTTTGGGACAGGTTGAATGTGAGCAAACTTCCAGCATGAAGGGAAGACGTTAGAGGATAGACAGAGACGAAAGAGTTTGCCTAGGCAGGGAGTCAGCACGGAAGCACAGTTTTTGAGAACAACAGGAGGAACACCGTCCGGACCGTACGCCTTATTAGTGTTAAGCCCAGAGAGGGTAGAAAGTACATCTTTTGAAGAGAAATTGTTGGAGAGGTTTTTGGCTAGATGCCAGAAAGCTTGGGAAGAGCTAGAGTTGGATAGTTCAGTGCATTTATTATTGATGAAAGAGTGTTTGGCAAGTCGAAGAACAGATTTGGCTTGATTCCGGGCAGAAACATATGAAGAATGAGAGTCTTGAGTTTTAAGGCGTCGGTACCGTTTGAATGCTTCCTCCTTATTGCAGACAGCAGTAGAACAGGTGTGAGGAAACCCAAAATGTTTAGCATTAGTCTGAGAGAAAGAGAATGGAATGTATGCTTCCATGCCCGATAGGATTACCTCGGTAATGCGTTCAGCACTTTCCGAGGGTCCTCGGCCACGGAAGCAGAAATCATTCCATGGGAAATCAAAGAAGTACTGCCGAAGAGCCTCCCAGTCGGCAGCGCCAAAGTGCCACAAGCGCCGCCGGCTAGGAGGATCGGGTGGCCGTACTGGAGTGATAGGACAGGTGACAGAGATAAGTTTATGGTCGGAGGAGCTCAAAGGAGAGAAAAGATCGACAGTATAAGAAGAAGGGTTAGAAGTTAGAAACAGGTCAAGAATGTTGGGTCGATCTCCGATGCGATCCGGGATACGGGTGGGTTGCTGAACTAACTGCTCTAGGTCATTTAGGATAGAAAAGACATAGGCTTGTTCACCAGGTGGATCAGTAGTGTGAGAGGAGAGCCATTGGTGGTGGTGAACATTGAAATCTCCTCAGATGGAGATTTCTGAGAAAGGAGAAATGTGTTCCACTGTAGAGTTTAGATAGTCAAAGAATTTGGGAAAGTTGGTAGAGTTAGGGGAAAGATAGACAGCACAGAAATATTTAGTAAGAGAATGACAAGAAAGTTTGAGCCATAAAGTTGAGAATTCAGAGGAGTCGAAATCGGGAACACGAGAGCAAGTGAGTTTGTTGTGCACATATGCACAACATCCGCCTTTGGCTTTGAAACTAGGATAGAGAAAGTAGGAGGATACAGAGAAGGGGCTGCTGGATGTTGCTACAGACACCTGAGTTTCGGTGAGGAAGAGAAGATCAGGTTTGTAGGAGGAGAGATGGTGCTCAACAGAGTGAAAGTTAGAGGAAAGTCCACGAATGTTGCAGAAATTAATATAAAGAGTAACATGCCGAGGTCCAGGTAATTGTGTGGGGTCGTCAGGGGATGGTCGGTCGGGTGTGGGGGCATTTATGGTCCCTCCCCCTGGGGACTCCGAGGCTGGGCTAGAATTCATTTTTTTTTTTTTTTTTTTTTTAATTTTGGTGTGGAAGAATGAAGTGTGGTGTGCATGTTTAGTGTAGTGAAGTGGATAGGAGGAGGAGGTGTTTGTGAGAGCTAGCTGGATTGCTCTCAGTGTAAATGAGGCACAAAGAAAATCAGTAAGAGAGGCCAAGGAAATGAAACAAGAGTTCCAGCGACTCTTTATCACTTGCCTATAACCTCACCTGGGTCTAGCCCTGATCGATTGGTGCCTACAATCTCCCCATTTAGAGCAGCGGGGGTCTGGGGGCGGCAGCCTCCAGGTTAGGTTAGGTTGTTAGGTTAGGTTAATGACAACCAGAAGGCCCAGGATCGTACATCAACAGCGGGGGTGTGGGGGCTTCAGCCCCCACCCATAATACTAGGTTAGGTTAGGTAAGGTTGTTAGGTTAGGCTAATGTCCTTTCAAAGGGGTATAGTAAACACTATAGGATATACCTGGTCAGAGATAAGTTCTATAGTATAGGTGTGACGCATGTCCAGTGTGAGCATGCTGTACAGAACGCCTAGTCATGCCCCACTCTCGCTAGGATCGTCAGGGCAGGAACTTTGGCTGTAGTCTATGTAGAGTTTCCTAACTTAGTTCATGTGAGCCGTTGTACTATAAGTATTATAAATATGTATTTTGTTTTCGTCTGAGTCAACGAGTTCTATTTTATATCATTAGTTATAAGTATTGTGTATAAAACTTATTTGTAATGATGAGAGGAGAGAGAGAGATTACGTAATGGGGGTCGGTGGGTGCGCCATGCGGGAGGTGGGCCTAACTCACTAACACTCCCCCCCTGCCCCCTCCCCTCAGTGCGTGGGAAAGCCTTTGTCTATCCCAGATTGAGAGAGAGCAATTACGTAATGATTGTCAGTGGGCGGTCCTTAGTAGTTCACGTTGGGCTCACTAGAGGGCCGAGTATAAAAAGGGAAGTCTAGCCATTTTTAGATCAGAACTCATTAGGCAGAGAGACTTCTCATTTCCCTTGCTAACTATATATATTCTTCTGACTGATGTGAACTTTCTCTACTATCTTTACAGCCTTTTTTCCTCTTTTCCCTACCCTTTTTAACTTCCATGGTCCCGTTCGTGCAGAGCTAGTCAGCCAACGTATTATCGCTTGAGTTCTCACGAGATATATGCCTAGTAGATAGCCTATTTTGGAAGGGATAACTTAGAATAGGATTGATTAATGTTTGTTGCACTCGTATATGCATTTCCCTGTGTGTTATTATTATTGTTCCTGTTTTCTGCTGGTCTAGGTAATGCTAGACTGGGATAAGGCTACTGGTGTTGTGATTTCCGATGTGTACTAGATTTTGTTGAACCTGTACAATCGCAACGGAGACGTGGGAAGCCTAGGTGGTCTTTCTGACTGTGTACCTTGTGAGTTTAGCACTGTGTTGCGAGTGAGGGCTTTTGCCTCTGCCACCCAACACTGTACTAACTCGTTTGCTTTGACGTTGAGAGGATCGCCAGGAGAGAACCAGATACTAGCGATCTGGATCTCTCAAGAGAGCATCCCGTCAATTAACGTAATTTGGCCGCACAGCCTTAAGGACCTCGCTAGGCTACGAGCCGCTTGCTCAGCCATTGTTTCCTAGCCTACTACATCCCAGCTAGACTTTGCTCGATCAGCAGATACAGAATAGTATTGAAGCTTTCCTTATGTATGATATTGTTTATGCACTATTGATTTCATGTGTTGCACGCTTAGCTACTTTAGTGATTAGTGGCCCACGAGCACAATCCGAGTAGGCTATTGCCGGTGCATTGGCGGAGTACTTCTTTTTAATGTTTGCCATTTACTATTGCCTATTCTTATAATTCTTCTTATGTCAATTTAAACCTTTAATGATATTTAATTGCCAGTGTTTTGCTTATTGAATTGCTGTTCAAAATCCGATACGTACTTCTTACGAGCATCCGAGAAGCATCTAACTTTTTCAGAAGATTCCTTGCTCGATGCTTAAGGACTATTGATTAACGTAACGTAATAGTGCCGATCCGAAGTAGAGGGTGGAGGACTTCTTAAGTTCTTAGTCAAGGGTGGATTACTTTGGCTTCGGCCAACACTATTCTTTGGTGTTGTTGTTTCTTACTTCTTTGTTTGATTGTTGACCAGACTAGATAATTCCTGTCTCTTTATTAGTCTGTTGTTGAACACTAGTACCGAGTTCTTGTATACCCCGTTATAGCAGATCGAACTCTGGAGGGTATTGGTGATTTTTGTTCGGCTGGCAGTACTCAGGGTTTGGGATCGTGTGTTTCCGTTGTGGCAGCGAGCCGTACTCGAGTCCTGATTGAGAGCCCTTGTGTACCCGAGTGCCAGGTCGTAACATAGGTGATACGCCCGATAACACAACTCTTGCTGGATACTTCCCCAGACTCCCACAATTCGAACACCAGTAGGATTTTGACAATATGGTAAGGATAAAAGCACTGTTTCGAAAGGTAAATAATGAAAAAAAGAGGGGTAGTACACCTATAACTGTACAATTTACCTATAAGGCTTACAGTACGGTATTGCCCATTTCTATACTCATCGTCAGAGTCAGGTTATTTACATTATGTATAGGCTTCTTCACAGTTTATATTGCTTCAAAATTATCAATCACCACTCGTTTGCCCTTCCCGACAATTCACTTTACGAAAACTGTCTTATAATGTCCGATACATGTCAAACACTTCCATTAGTGAACATTTCTGAAAATTACCTCTAGTTAGTTTCCACCTGGACTCTCAGTGTGATGATTGTGGTTGTTCGATATTATGCAGTGCTCCAGTGATTCTGACCTCGATGATTTCGTCTGGATTCAGAAATATCACAAACGCCCAAAGCTTTCCCCTCTTACGGAATCAGACACTGAAGAACGACCACCCAGAAATTATAGATTGTGCATATCGGATACCGAGTCGGATTCTAACAGCCAACAAACTAGAGACCGCACCTGTGACAGTGTCGATGATTACCTGGAAAATTTACCTTTGGCTACTAGAGTCGCACATAAGCAATTAGCAGTTCGTCCTGGCATAACCTTTGATTTGGGATTGCTCTCAGATTCGGATAGTGATAGTTACAGTATTAATGACTTTGAAGGTTTCATCAGTGTGCACAGTAATACCGGTATTGAACATAGGCCGACTGCTACTCCACACTCTACTGCAGGCCCTAGTGACATTTCGTTGAACCAAGTTCTCAGTCGTCTGAACATTTTTTGCCTATTGAAAATTTTGGAAGATTTAAAGACCATTTTCAGTTTGTGACCTGCAGTGAAGACACGTGTATTAACTGGCTCAAAGATCATACCCTCATTGCTGGTGACAATATCCCCTGCCCTAAGTGCGTGTCTGCCGGTCGAAACGGGGTACTCAAATATTATAAATATAACTCTAAAGACCGTAAATGTCAGATAAGGATGCACTGTTCGGGTGTGAGAAAGAAGTGTCAAAATAAGGTTTCCCCGTTTAAACACACCTTCTTTGATGGTATTTTGTGTAAAATTAGTGTGTCTCAAGTACTGGAAATTGTCTATTGTTTCCTCAATAAGTTTCCGGTCAATGTCACAGTCAACGAAGTAGGAGTAACAAACCATACTGTAATTGATTATTAGGAGTAACAAACCATACTGTAATTGATTATTAGGAGTAACAAACCATACTGTAATTGATTATTAGGAGTAACAAACCATACTGTAATTGATTATTAGGAGTAACAAACCATACTGTAATTGATTATTAGGAGTAACAAACCATACTGTAATTGATTATTAGGAGTAACAAACCATACTGTAATTGATTATTAGGAGTAACAAACCATACTGTAATTGATTATTAGGAGTAACAAACCATACTGTAATTGATTATTAGGAGTAACAAACCATACTGTAATTGATTATTAGGAGTAACAAACCATACTGTAATTGATTATTAGGAGTAACAAACCATACTGTAATTGATTATTAGGAGTAACAAACCATACTGTAATTGATTATTAGGAGTAACAAACCATACTGTAATTGATTATTAGGAGTAACAAACCATACTGTAATTGATTATTAGGAGTAACAAACCATACTGTAATTGATTATTAGGAGTAACAAACCATACTGTAATTGATTATTAGGAGTAACAAACCATACTGTAATTGATTATTAGGAGTAACAAACCATACTGTAATTGATTATTAGGAGTAACAAACCATACTGTAATTGATTATTAGGAGTAACAAACCATACTGTAATTGATTATTAGGAGTAACAAACCATACTGTAATTGATTATTAGGAGTAACAAACCATACTGTAATTGATTATTAGGAGTAACAAACCATACTGTAATTGATTATTAGGAGTAACAAACCATACTGTAATTGATTATTAGGAGTAACAAACCATACTGTAATTGATTATTAGGAGTAACAAACCATACTGTAATTGATTATTTTCATTACTGTCGGGAGTTGTGTGCTACGGTATTAACAACAGAAAATGTGTTATTGGTGGTACTTCGAAGGTGGTCGAAATAGATGAACGTAAATTCTTTAAAAGGAAGTATAACCGTGGCAGAAAACTGGTAAGCCATCAAGAGGGATGGGTGTTTGGTGGTGTGGAGCGAGGGAGTCACGAGTGCTTTATGGTAATTGTACCCGACCGATCTGCACAAACATTATTGCCGATTATTGAAAAACACATCAAACCTGGAATCACGATAATTTCTGATGAATGGAAGGCCTATAATGCATTGCAGGACCGTGGTTACACTCTCCATACTATTTGCCACAAACGTAATTTTGTCGATCCATCAAATCCAAATATCCATACCCAAACCATAGAAAGTAATTGGCGGTACGCAAAGGCTAACACCTCAGAATCTCTACGGGTCAGTTATCTACAGGAGTATAATTTATGTACAGGCGCAAATTCAAGATACACCTGACTTCCTCCTTCCACCATATGAAAACAATGTACAATTTCATCCCTTCTTAAATGGTAAGCATGTAGTTTTGTTATATTATACATAATTATGTCTATTCATTTTGAGAACACTGTAGTTTCAGGGTGTTTCGCCCGGCACCCATTTCTATATTCGCCATTTTTCTGGGATTACTTTTTAGGTATGGAATAAACTAGGTACTAGGATCATATACTAGGTGTTAGGTTAGGGTTAGTCTTGCATCCCTCGTACTGGGTACTATGAACGTATACTAGGTGTTAGGTGAGGGTTAGTCTTGTATCCCACATACTGGGTACTATGAACGTATACTAGGTGTTAGGTGAGGGTTAGTCTTGTATCCCACATACTGGGTACTATGAACGTATACTAGGTGTTAGGTGAGGGTTAGTCTTGTATCCCACATACTGGGTACTATGAACGTATACTAGGTGTTAGGTGAGGGTTAGTCTTGTATCCCACATACTGGGTACTATGAACGTATACTAGGTGTTAGGTGAGGGTTAGTCTTGCATCCCTCGTACTGGGTACTATGAACGTATACTAGGTGTTAGGTGAGGGTTAGTCTTGCATCCCTCGTACTGGGTACTATGAACGTATACTAGGTGTTAGGTGAGGGTTAGTCTTGTATCCCACATACTGGGTACTATGAACGTATACTAGGTGTTAGGTGAGGGTTAGTCTTGTATCCCACATACTGGGTACTATGAACGTATACTAGGTGTTAGGTGAGGGTTAGTCTTGCATCCCTCGTACTGGGTACTATGAACGTATACTAGGTGTTAGGTGAGGGTTAGTCTTGCATCCCTCGTACTGGGTACTATGAACGTATACTAGGTGTTAGGTGAGGGTTAGTCTTGTATCCCACATACTGGGTACTATGAACGTATACTAGGTGTTAGGTGAGGGTTAGTCTTGTATCCCACATACTGGGTACTATGAACGTATACTAGGTGTTAGGTGAGGGTTAGTCTTGTATCCCACATACTGGGTACTATGAACGTATACTAGGTGTTAGGTGAGGGTTAGTCTTGTATCCCACATACTGGGTAGGCTACAATTGCGGAGTAAACACCATACACTTCATCTACTTTTCTTTCGGCGCCCATCAATCTTGTATTGTTGCGGCAGCCCCCACCCCTAATACTAGGATAGGTTAGGTAAGGCTGCTAGGTTAGGCTAATGTCTTTTCAAAGTTGACTAAATCGAGTAAACCATCCTTTCCCATACACTATAGGAAAGAATAGGTAGGCTACCTCGAAAAGGCCCATTCATTTTGTAGATGCAGGACATTTGAGGGTTAGAGGTATAGGCCTATTTCTATTAATATCGATTCGAAACACAGATGCCCGTAAATTGCGCATTTTGGGATATACAAGTGGAATTGCCTACGAAATAATGTTTGAAACGCCCGCTTCTAGAATCGGGCGTAGAATAAACATGACGTCACCATTCAGGCTGTGACGTCATAGCTATCGGCCAATCACCTTTGCTCTCTCATAATTTGTTATGGGGTTTGTTGTTCATCTTCAGGCCTCTGTGCCCGAATGTCCGTATTCGATAGTGTACGCTTAGTGTGTAATATACATTTTACCCCACAATTTCCCTCATCTTCAAAGCCCTGCCCACTTTTAGGGTGCGTGTCTTAATATTCTCGGATAATAGGGTATGGTATAATATACTCCACTCATTTATTGAGAGGCAAAAGACATGCTACGCCCGGTCACTACATCCTACCCTTGCTTTGGAATCGGGTGATTTTAGTGACACTGTTCTTGGTCATACCAACTTAGCAGGTTTTGATTATTTTAATTTTGTAATGCATTAGGAGTGTTTGTACAGAAAGAGGGATTTAAATGACAGGGTAATTTTACAACTCGTCATCCCAGATTCGCAAATTAATACATTATTACCTATTATACATGGACATGATACAGTTGGACATCCGGGGAAGCTTCGTTGTTAGAAACTAGCTCAGAGAAATTATTATTGGCGGACGATGAAAAAGGATATAGATAGATATATTGACTGTTGTTCTACATGCACCACCATTAAGCCTAAGTTGAGCCCGGAATTGAAAATCGGGGAATATCCGATTCCGGCGTATCCTTTCGATGTGGTTGGTATAGATTTATTGAAACTTCCATTTTGTGAGGGCAATCGGTACTAAATAGGACAAGAATTGCTCACAAGGTGATACAAGCATAAAACTTTCCACAATAGTTCACAAAGACCTATTTTACAATTTCAGGGCAGGAGCCACCGAGATTTCAGTGTTGCATAGCAACGGTTGCTAGGCAAATCATTTTCCTTAGCAACCGGCAGCAACAATGCAGTTTCTGGAAAACTGTGAGGTGTTATGGTTTTTTCTCAACTCCTTGTTCTAAAAAACATGTAGCATTGCATTTGGAGATCATATACAAGAATTATGTGGCATAAAATCCAATTTAGGGCAAGTCAGGCTATAAAATGCCACTCCTAAAGCTTCAGACACTGTTGTCACAGTCACTTTTGCATTTGCAGTAGGCTGTGCATTTTAGATGCGCATCAACACATTTGCAGTCTGTGCATCCACCTCGGCAAGAACACTTCAGTAGTTCTGGGCAGGTTGCACTGGCTTCGGGCAAGTTAGACCACAGAGGCCTCCACTTTTCTGGGCAAGTCCATCCCCACTCACTTGGAGAGGGCAACTGTCGTTCTGGCACCGTGGTGCAGCCCCAGTGGTGCCCACCTTGTAGTACTGCCCTCTTCATGTGTTGCTGTAGAGCAGCCTTGGTTGGAGGTAGACATGATATCTGACATCCTTTATGGATGAACAGATTCTTTCTGACTTCATTGATGGAACGAGAAGTTGCTGTCCTGTCATAGAGTCGAGAGAAGCCTCAGTCGCTTCACCAATTTGTTCAGGTGCATTGTGCAGCTCATAGAATGTCGCAGTAAATTCATCATGTGTCTCCCACACTTTCCATGCAGTCTTCTTTCCCACCTGGACCAGATGGGACACGGTATCACAACCTGTATAAGCATGGAACACAGGCAGTGCCAAGGATCTTTCTGTGCCAAGTGAAGCACATATTTCATGAGCTGGGATGTACCTAAAGTCCTTTCCACAACCAAAGGCAATCCAGAGTTCTATCTGCTGTCTCTGAGCCAGCTGCTGTATGACTGCCACTGCCAATACTACCACGTCAGTGTCCACAGTTCGAACAAGGATCTTGTGGAAGCCCTGCATAACAGCATCACTGACATGCACCATGATCCTCGAGTCTGCCTCCTCATGGTTGCAGGGAGCAATGTTGCTGGTGTCTCGTGTAGGTAAGCATAGCACATTGGCACCATCAGTAACAATGAGAGTCTGGTCTCCTGATGCATTTTCCAGCAGTTCCTTGTTCAGGAATGTAAACAGGTCTGTCTTGTTGTTGGCCAAGCGAAGGAACTGCTGCCAGTTCTTTGGTGTTGGGCTAGACGCCCCAACTCGTCTGCGCTGAATAGGACCAGTGACACGTTGTTCTCTTGTCTGTGACTTGAGGCTGTTATCGAAGTACTGGTCCCAGACAACATCCACTCTCAGAGCCTGACTTTGAGCATTGTTTATGTATGGAAGAAAGAACCAAGGTGTCAATTTCTTCAATGTATCCCCATACAAATCAAAGTCACCAGTACGTAGTGATCGCACAAATGTGAACAAGAGAAGTTCCAGCTCTAGACTCGTATGCCAGTACATGAACTGAGGACTTTCAGCTTTTCGCCGTTCACACCATGTGCTGAAAGTGTCTGTGGATTCTTCGGAATTGTTTGCAACATATCCATCATAAGCCTTCTTGAGAAGGATGTACAATGCACATGCAGTGACTTGGTGAGCATGACGGGTTCGAGTCACATGTGATGCCTTCAGGAAGGACTCAGCAATGCCTGGTGTGGCAACATCAGCTTCCTGGAGAACTTCCACCCAACCACTTCCATCAAGCCAATGACCCAAAGCTTTCAAGCCTGTCATTTCAGTGTGTAGACCCCCCATAAGCATTACAAACTTGTCCTCACCATACAGTTCGGACATATTCCATTGCAGCTTCTTCAGTGTAGCATACAGAGGTTGGTCCCCACTAATCACTGGAGTCTGGCCAGGGTTGAGGTGATGAACTGCTGACTTCACCACTTCCATGCAATGCCGAAGCATAGATGGTGAGCTGGCTTCCTCAACAAAGAGAGGCATCATGGCATTCACAGATGGCAGAATGTCTGGGTCTGGCACTCTGCTGGCATGGTATGCTGCCCAAGACAAAGTCGCCTCTGCTGATATGTCATCTGCATGATGTTTCTCAACATGACTCGGCCAGTCATATTCCTTGTCCATGTCCTTCGTCAAAGGGGTGTTGTAAGAAGCCAGGTCTGCAGGGATGGGTGGGACAAAGACGTCATTTTTTGGCAACCGTGTTGGTTTCAGTTCAGTGTACGAAAGGGGCAAGTCGCTCATTTTCCTCAACCCCCTCTCTTGAGTTATTGAATTAGTGAATCCTTGGCCATTGTCTTCATCTTCACAGACATCTCGCGGAGTGAGATTCTGGAACAAGGACAAGCTGGTGCCATGGAATGAACTTGTAGATGTCGCAGAGCTAGGGTTGTGGTCGATGTTGTCTGCAGCACTGGTGATGAAATGCCCTTTGCGAAGTTGAGGAGGACAGACTGTGCCAATCTGATGGTAATAGTCACAGACGTTATTACCCAATGATGTGATCAAGTCCATTGTGCGGTTGTATGATGCCGACATACCAAGAGTATATAGACTCTCAATCAACTTTCTATCTCTGGTTAGTGCATGGGCCTTAAGACCTACATAGACGGGTAGTGGCGTTTCACGATCTTTGCTGTGATATACTTGTGGATTTCTCACAGAATCCCTGCGTCTCTTGATGCTGTTGTACACCAACAGCTGAGCAATGGATAGTATTGGTTGGCTGATAGTTGTGTTGGATGTTTGATCTGTGATGTTTGAACCATTGATAAGCATGCTGACCAGTGACAAAAGGGACCGTGGAACAGACTCCACTTGGCTGTTATGGCCAAACGATCCAGAGAATGTTATTTTGTGTGCGAAGATGTCCTGTCGGATCATTTCAGCAATTTGGGTCATCATGACACTCTGCTCGTCTCGATCAGTCTGGTATCCTTCTCGGAGAATAGAGCCAACATCTTCTTCACAAGCCATGAAAACATCTCGTCCTTCTTTGTAAGCTTTCATCCTTGGGAGAGGCATGAGAATGCGGTCTTTCAGATGCTTACTGTTTACTCGTGCAGTAACATCCACTCCAAGTTGATTTAGCCTGTCAGTGTAGAGCTTCACAAGATCTGCAAGTCTGAACACCTTCACATCCTCATCTTGCCTCTTCTCCTCAATGTAGGAAATCAGCTGAGCCAAAGCAATTCCTTTACATGTCTGGTCATCTGAGGCATCCTGATCCTGTGATACCTTTGCATGTGCTCTATTGTACAGGTTTGTAAGGCAGTTTGCATGATACTTTGCCTCCTGGGCAATAAGGTCTCCTGCACTTAATTTTGCAAGAAGATTTTCATCTTGTAGATCATGTGCGCATTTCCTCACACGAAAATCTAGTTGAAATGTACAGACTTCGCGGAGGTTCTCCTTTGTTTGCTGCTGGGAACAAAAGAAGCATTTGGGACAATTGCTGCCAACTGTTCCACTTGAGGCAGTATCACCACCACTGCTAGTGCTACGTGTGAATATTCGTTTTGAAGCAGTCCCATCTTCCTCAGACTTGTGCTTTCGTTTTGCGCGTTCCAGTTTGGTATGTGAAAACTTCTGATAACAAGATTTGTGCCACTTTGCATTCTGTTCTTTCAACGTTAATTGAATACCATTCCCATGGTCAAGTCGTGCCAGATTGATTTTGATTGGCATTGAGTCAAGGTTACTAAACTGTGTGATGTTGTCTACTATGGTTTCATAGCCTCTGTCAGTTGGTGATATGAGAGACTCTTTGGTGTCCAGTTGACAAAAAACACAGATAGTCCAATCAGTTGCTTGAACAGATGAAGATGAGGCACTGGCCATTTCTGTGAATATTCAGTACGTCTTGACTATCACTGTGCACAGATCAAATATATCAAACTTGCTGAAACTGGAGACAAAATATGATTAAGGCCGAGGGTTTATCCTTTTACCACCTTTATCAAATACATCTGTTGCACACATTCCTTTATGGGATACAACTAGGTTCAGTTTCCCTACACCTAGCCCGATCGTTCATCCAGTGCCATTTAAGTCCCGTGCGATCTGTACACCTTCCGGGTAATTCTTAAGCCCTGTTACCCTTGGCTCGGCTCTCCCGCACTGGCACATCCTGTCAATTCAGGCGCGGCTATCTAACTACATCTACCAACTACAAACTACAGTTTAGTAGCTAGTGGATTTGGGGCTGTTAGATAGCATTTGGGACACTGATCTAGATATACTAGTACTTATTAAAGTACCAGTATATCTAGATCAGCTGGCACTGAACCCCATGCTGAGTTACACAGCAGTGATGTCACCAGTGTGCCCTGGTTGTGTGCTGACATTCACTCTATTATATAGATATATATGCTTTTATACATCTTTTGAACCATTTTAGGAGTGAATATAGGAAAATAAATAAAAGAACAAAGTCATAACACTTCATAGTAGTTCAGAAACTGCATCGTTGCTGCCGGTTGCTAAGGAAAATGCTTTGCCTAGCAACCGTTGCTATGCAATACAGAAATCTCGGTGGCTCCTGCTCTGAAATTGTAAAGTAGGTCCTTGTGACCATTTCCGGGAAGTTTCATGCTTGTATCACCTTGTGAGCAATTCTTGCACCCATTTCCTTGACTAATTGACTGACGCCGGCAACCAATATTTTATGCTTACTATTTGTCACTTTTCACGGTATGTCGTGTTATCAGTGTTGCAGGATAAAGAGGCAAAATCGGTTACTAATAAATTTATGGCGGACGTCGTGTGTAAATTCGGTTGTCCTAATACAATCATAACTGATAATGGCACAGGATTTTGTAATTCTAGTATGACGAAACTATGTGATGAATATACTATAGATCATGTCACTGTTTGTCCTCATTCGCCCCAGTCAAATGGCTTGGATGAACGCACTAATCAATCTCTTATCCGTGCACTTCACGGCTTATTATTAGATCGTGATACGAGTACTTGGGATTCAGTTCTTCATTTTGCAGAATCGACACTAAATTGTTCGATAAATTCCTCAATTGCAGATTCGCCGTATTTTATTGTTTTCGGTAGAAATATGAGACTTCCTCACAATTCGTTGGTTCAATCTAATTCTCCTGTTTATAACTGCGATGATTACGTTTTATATTACTTGAATAATTTTTGGTCTATTTATAAGACCTTATGCAGTTCTCTGTCGAAATCAAAGGAAGACATGATGAATGTGGCGAATAAACGTAAGAGGGATGCTAATATTAACCCTTAACCATCGGCGCACCACATATGTCGAGTTAAATAAATGTGGACTATGTGGCGGCGCTCCACATATGTCGAGTGCAATTTTCAGCACGTAAACTTGCTCCGAGAGAGAGCTGAGCGGTGGGACGAGCGTAGTAACCTTATGACCGCTCCCCACCACCGCCGTGGGTGTACTGAGCTGTATTCCACCCTCCTCCTCCCTCTTTCACTCGCTACACAGGGAATTATGTACGGAAATTACCTTTTTTTAGGGTTTTTGCACTCGTGTTGCACGATCGTTGCAAGAGAACCAGTGGTCGTAGAAGGATGGTTCGGGTGTCATTGGAAAGCTCTGTGTTACGAACTGGCACTCGGGTACACAAGGGCTCTCAATCAGGACTCGAATACGGCTCGCTGCCACAACGGAAACACACGATCCCAACCCCTGAGTACTTCCAGCCGAACAAAAAACACCAATACCCTCCAGAGTTCAATCTGCTATAACGGGGTATACAAGAACTCGGTACTAGTGTTCAACAACAGACTAATAAAGAGACAGGAATTATCTAGTCTGGTCAACAATCAAACAATGAAGTAAGAAACAACAACACCAAAGAATAGTGTTGGCCGAAGCCGAAGTAATCCACCCTTGACTATGAACTTAAGAAGTCCACCACCCTCTACTTCGGATCGGCACTATTACGTTACGTTAATTAATAGTCCTTAAGCATCGAGCAAGGAATCTTCTGAAAAAAGTTAGATGCTTCTCGGATGCTCGTAAGAAGTACGTATCGGATTTTGAACAGTAATTCAATAAGCAAAAACACTGGCAATTAAATACTATTAAAGGCTTAAATTGGCATAAGAATAATTAAAAGAATATGCAATAGTAAATGGCAAACATTAAAAGGAAGTACTCCGCAAATGCAACGGCAATAGCCTACTCGGATTGTGCTCGTGGGCCACTAATCACTAAAGTAGCCAAGCTTGCAACACATGAAATCAATAGTGCATAAACAATATCATACATAAGGAAAGCTTCAATACTATTCTGTATCTACTAATCGAGTAAAGTCTAGCAGGGGTACTGTAGGCAAAAGGTAGCAGTGACTGAGCAAAAACGGCTTGTAGCCTAGCGAAGTCCTCACAACTGTTTAAAGTATTACATTAAAACTAACAAGTGCACTTTGAGAAATCCAGATCCCTTGTATATGGTTTTCTCCCGGCTCCTTGACAAAGTAAAAACAAACTGTTAATAAAATACAGGGTGGTTAGGCTCTTGCCCTCACGCACTATAAATTATTAACTCAACACAGTCAGCCGCGAAGACAACCTAGGCTTCACTGAACCGAAACGAGTATGCAGGTTTATCGCTTAACCACTGCATCAAACAACAACTCGTAACACAGAAAAGCCTTACCCCAGTCTAGCATTACCTAGACCAGCAGAAAACAGGAATAATAATAATAACACACAGGGAAATGCATATACAAGTGCAACAAACATAAATCAATCCTATTCTAAGTCAACCCTTCCAAAATAGGCTATCTAATAGGCAAGTATCTCGTGAGAACTCAAAGCGATAATACGTTGGCTGACTAGCTCTGCACCAACGGGACCATGGAAGTTAAACAGGGCAGGGAAAAGAGGAGATAAGAATGTAAGGTAGTAGAGAAAGTTCCCATCAGTCAGAAGAATATATATAGTTAGCAAGGGAAATGAGAAGTCGCTCTGCCTAATGAGTTCTGATGAAAAAATGGCTAGACTTCCCTTTTATACCTGGCCCTCTAGTGAGCCCAACGTGAACTACTAAGGACCGCCCACTGACAACCATTACGTAATTTCTCTCTCTCCTCTGGGATACACAAAGGCTCCCCTAGCACTGAGGGAGGGAGGAATGCGAGTGAGTTAGGCCCACCTCCCGCCTGGCGCACCCACTGACCCCCAACTGTGGCTGTTTCTCTTCCCATCATTACAAATAAGTTTTACACACAATATTTATAACTAATGATATAAAATAGAACTCGTTGACTCAGATGAAAACAAAATACATATTCATAATACTTATAGTACAACGGCTCACATGAACTAAGTTAGGAAACTCTACATAGACTACAGCCAAAGTTCCTGCCCTGACGATCCTAGCGAGAGTGGGGCATGACTAGGCGTTCTGTACAGCATGCTCACACGTGGACATGCGTCACATCTGTTTACGCCCTTTCAGGGATAGATACTTGTTTTACGCTCTGGGTCTTGTTTATGCATGAAAATGAGCACGGAAACAACCCTATTTAGGGTAAAAACAAAACGCTGGGCGGCACAGTGTAAAATACCCTACCACCCGCTCTTTGTGTGTTAATGTAGGTGATCTTGTTTATTTAAGGGAATTTTACGCTAAAGATAAATTACAACCTGTGTTGGAGGGTCCTTACTGAGTAATTTCAGTTGACAGGAATAGTACAGTTATCAAACATTTAGAAAAGGGCGTTGAGAAAATGGTTCATGTGAATCATTTAATACATGTAATACGCACTCTATCTGGCTATGAAGATATCTCTGTTGAACGCAAACCGTTGAGTCCGAGGAATATTAAAGGACGTAAACCGCCTAGAAAGACAAATGTTGCTTATAAATAAAATTTAAGATCGAGTAATGTTGCTTTTGTTAAAGAGGGAAGTCATTTTGTAGCTCGATGATGGGTTGACAGTTTGGGTATGAATTTGGATTCATTTTACATGTAAATTTTAGTCTTAATAATTTTGTTGGTTCCTCAGATGGGTGTCGTAGGGAGGATTGTGGGGCACGGCTTGGTATTTTGGATACTGGGATGGTTGGTTGGACAGCTACGCACTGTCATCGCTAGCACAGACAATCCTGCCAATCTCACTCAATCGGGGATGATTTTGAGACCAAAGGGGGACGTCGTCCTGGTCTCCGATGTGGTAGGATCCTACGTGGATATGTCATACTTAACTAAGATTAAACGTGGATGTGGTAGGGTTTTGGAAAATGTCATTACTACGAGAAGGACCTTAGACAAGTTACAGGATTTGACTAAGCACTCTAATACTCAGACTGTGGATTTATTTCATTTAATGCGCTAGAAATTGTCTGTTGTGCAGTCTGAGGTGGATCATGTTTTTCGTAATGCAGAACCTGACTCACCCTCTCGCCGAAAACGGGGTTTGAATAATATTGGTGGTAAACAACTTGGGGGCTTGTTTGGCCTTGCCACTGAGGATGACCTTCAGTCTGTTGAGAATAATATTGAGGATCTTTCTGTCTATTTGGAGAAACAGAACAGGATTATGTCTACGAACAACATGAATTTACAGAGCATTGTGAATACGGTTAATGATATGAGTTCAGTTCTTAATGAGGTACAGATTACCCTAAATGAAGTAGAAAGTAACGTAACGTTCTTTGAAGAATTAGTACATAGGAGTACAAAGAAAATCAAGCAACAACAGATCTAGTGACCCTTCTAGGTTGCTTGTCCTCCAAAACACTGAGGATCAAGTATCCAAACAGTGGTTTAGAGTGGGTAAGGGAACATTGGAAAGGGAATTACTGCCCTGGAACTAATGTCCGTGGCAGGATTAGGAAGTTAGTAGGGGACAGATGGGTTAGTAACTGAGGGGGGGATAAAATAAAGTTATTCATTTACAAACACAGTCAGTCGCGGGTTTGATGCAAGATATTTGTCTAGGCGGAGTTTAAATGAATCAACGGTGATGCAGTCTATAATGTTTCGGGGAAGCCCATTCCACAAGTTGACAACTCGATTGAAGAAGAAATTCTTAGATTCGTGTGAGTTAAAAGATTTACCAATAATTTTGCAACCGTTTCCCCGCGTGTAATTAGATTGGTCGATAGTGAAGTACTTACTACAGTTCATATTATCGATGCCTTTGATGATTTTGAACACTTGAATTAAGTCACCTCTTAATCTGCGCTGGGTTAAAGGAAATAGATTTAATTATCTAAGACGCTCTTCGTATGGTTTGTTCTTTAGGCTAGGTATCATTTTGGTAACTCTACGTTGAACTCGTTCTAGCTTGTTTATATCTTTTTGGTAAAAAGGGCACCAGGATTGAACGCAGTATTCCAGAAGAGGGCGGACTAAGTAATTGTAAAGGGTTAGGATAACTTCTTTGGATTTATGCTCAAATGACCTGCCTATAAAGCCAATTATTTTGTTTGCCTTCTTAACAACTTCTGAACATTGTTGACTCGGTTTTAGGTTACTCAATATTGTTACTCCCAGATCGGTTTCTCTGTTTACATTCTTAAGCTGAGTGCCATTCATCGAATAGTTTGCTTTCTCATTTAGGTATCCGATATGTAGTACTTTACATTTATCTGCATTGAAACTCATTTGCCAAATTTGGGCCCAACATCACAATTTATCTAGATTGTGTTGCATATCGTCAACTTGATCTTTTGAGAGTACGCTATTTGCAATTTTTGTATCGTCAGGAAATTTTGAGATTGTACAGGTGAGACCCTCATCTATGTCGTTGATGTAAATTAGAAAGAGAATTGGTCCTAGTACCGATCCCTGGGGTACCCCGCTACTTACATTGGTCCATTTAGATGCCTTACCGTTTATGACTACTCTTTGCTTTCTGTTGCTGAGCCAATTTTCTATCCATTTCAACACACCGTCTTGTATTCCATGCGCTTTTAGTTTTAGCAGTAAACGTTTGTGGGGAACTTTGTCAAAGGTTTTTGAAAATCAAGGTATATAATATCTACAGCTTTACTCTCATCGTAGAGGTTGAGGATATCGTGGAAGAAGTCTAAGAGGTTTGTTAAACAGGAACGTTTTTTACGAAAGCCGTGTTGAGTATCTTTAAGTATGTTATTTTCCTCTAAGTTATTTACGAGTCAGTCTCGTATGACCGTTTCTAGCATTTTACATACAACTGAGGTTAAGCTATTTGGACGATAGTTACTGGGTAGGGATTTGCTGCCTTTTTTGAATATCGATGTTACGTTGGCTAGCTTCCACTGATCCAGTGATGCAGTTCCAGACTGCAAGGATTTATTGAATAGTAATGTCAGTGGTTTGGAGAGCTCATCCTTAGCTTCCTTTAGAACTCTAGGCGAGATTGTATCAGGTCCAGGCATTTTATTTACCTTGAGTTTATCTAAACAATTCAATACTTCTCTCTCTGTAACGGTGATATTGCTTAGAACATATTCTGAATTATCAATCTGAATCGGCGATGGTGTAGGGATATCACTGAGGTCTTCTGTTGTAAAAACTGATGCAAAGAACGCATTGAGGGCATCACTCATTTGTACTTCGTCTTTGGTGTATTCTCCATTTTCATCTAACGGTCCAACAGTTGAAGTAACTACTTTTTTCTTTCTGATATAACTATAGAATTCTTTCTGATATAACTATAGAATTCTTTCGGGTTTGTTTTATTTTGATTCGCAATATGTAACTCTAAGGTCTTTTTACTTTGCTTAATTAACTTTTTGGCTTTGCGTCGTAGCTCTACAAATTTCACCCGTTCTTCGTCATTTTGTGAGGATTTTAATCTATCATTAGCAAATTTTTGAGCAAGCAGGCAGTTTGAAATATCTTTATTCCACCATTTGGGCTTATTATTATGGCCTGGACGCCGTATTTTCGATGGTATGCAGTCTTGCACTGCTTTTAGGTAAGTGGCTTCGAATAACTTCCAAGATGTATTTATGTCGTTATTGTGAATTAAAAAGCTCCAGTCAGTTTCTTTAAACATAGAGCTAAGTTTATGGAAGTTTGCTTTCTTGAAATTAGGGACTTTTTCGATGCTACTATTTGGTTCGTTACTAGTAAACTTTAAAGTGAAAGTTATCGTACGATGGTCGCTGTTACTGAATTCATCACCAACATCCAAATTCTCTATTAATTCTTCTTTTGTTGCAAGTACAATGTCAAGAACGTTATTACCACGGGTCGGCGTTCAAACAAATTGATAAAGCGAACTCTCTTGCAAGTTCGTATACAAGTCATGTCCGGAGTGTGAAGTAAGAGTATCGCCCCACTTGGTCACAGGTAAATTAGTCGCCAAAAATTACGGTATCTTGTGAGTTACTTACATCTGCAATTTGTTCGTAAATTTCTCGGTCAGTTTGCACTGATTGAGCTGGAGGTCTGTATATTAATGCAAGTATTATTTTTGTACCTTTATTTTGTTTTATTAGCACAAAAGATGCGTCGACGTTCACAATTTGAGGTTTTGACAAGAGGGTAGGGTTAAGACTTTCTTTGATATAAAGTAAAATGCCACCTCCATTTCGATTTATTCGGCTTTTCTCAAACATTACATAACCGGGAAGTGAATACTCTGCTAAAAAGTCTATATCTTCTGTATTGAGCTAAGATTCTGTTATGCCAATCACATCATAATTTTCTGTAAACACTAGCTCCTCTAAATCTGAAAATTTATTGCGTATGCTACGAGCGTTTGCATAGAAATCCTTTAAATTTGTTATTTTAGAACTCACGGAACGCTCTTTAATAATATTTTTGGTTCTTGTCGGATCTACATTTATGTTCATGGCTGTCCTCGGTCCTCGCTGTCTTCGGTCCTTATCGCTGGTGGTCCTCGGTTGCCTCTGTTTTTTTCTTGGTGTTGGATGATTTATGTCACTGCTGCTTTTTCTCGGATGGCGTTTTTTGATCCATGGCTGCGGACGTGTAGGAGACGACCCATGCGTGCTGAACCCACAGGGTTTAGATGAGTGCCATCCTTGCGGAACAGAGTAGGCTGGTTTATTTAATTAGTTATGATATACAGTCGTATTGACACTTTCCATATTATGTCTACAATTTTGGGGAAGGATTTTGAGCCCTATATACATGCTTTAGTTCACACGGAGAATGGGCTAGTGACATCTGACTTACTTTCCTTGGCTGATTTATTCAATTTGCTAAAATTGGCAAATAGGGAATTCGATTTAGCACCTTTAGTAGGTCATTCAGAAGTAGAGTATTATTACCGCTTTCTAGAGGTGTATGTGAGTCACGGTAAATTTCTTATTTTGATCCCGTTTGCATCTGACTTGATCCGATAGTGCAGTTGGAATGATTGTACATGCTAAGATTGGTATGCAGGATTCGAAACTGCATAATAAATCGTAGGCTTGTGCAGTATTCTTTAACTGTCTTCGTGGTGCAATGCATAAGTGTGTTGATTTTCGGTGTGAGCGTCCTGGGTTTGAATCCCCGGACTGCCACATGTGTATGTTAATTTCATTAATCGAGTTTAGGAGTAAAGTTGGTTAGTGGAGAGAACATAATAATTAATTCTGGTTCAGTAGTAGTTTATCGAGAGGCCTTCCCTAGGGTTAAGCGCCTCATTAATTACTATTTCCATTCACATATGCATAGCCTCGGATAGTGCAGTTGGAATGATTGTACATGCTAAGATTGGTATGCAGCATTCGAAACTGCATAATAAATCGTAGGCGACTGCCACATGTGTTTGTTAATTTAATTAATCGAGTTTAGGAGTAAAGTTGGGTAGTGGAGAGAACATATAAATTATTTTGTCTTGGTCTGAAATTATACCTTTTCCGGTAAAATTTCATAATTCCTTGCTCACTATTAATTTTCTTTCCGAGAATTTGCTGGTTTCAAAAGGAAATTATACAGATGAATACTATTCTTTACCGAGTTCCTCCACTGTTAATGCGCTTTGTCACACTGCTCTCGGCTTGTTTACCATTTGCCCAGCGTCTGTTGTTCCTTTATTGCCGATGAATTCTAACAAGTGCGTTCAAGAGATTATTGGCAATTCCGATGTCCTGGATTATTGTAATTTCACTCCGGTTCAATTTCACCCATTTTTTCACGTTCACATATTTAATACTCACTTTCTTTATTTTGTGAATGTTGCTGATCTACTTGTTACTTGCCCGGACAGAACACCCTTTCATAAATCATGTATTAGCCAAGTTTATGCAAGGGACTCTTGTTTGTTGGTTTCATCTCATTTTACTCTTTACCCTTCGATCACTCACATGCTTTCGTTCACACAGAAGGATATTCTTTTTTGCTAGCGTTCCGTCTGAAGTAAACATTACAAACAAATTTTCATTTCCTAAGATCATTTCGCGTGAGATTGAAACTTTAGAGCTGATAAACACATCCATGGATACGTTGTCATTTATGCATTTCGTTCGCCCTGAGTACATCTACCCTCTCCCACTGTTCACTGGTCTTGTCTTATTTATTTTCATTGTCATTTTCCTTATAATTTCCAAGAACATTGAGGGTAGGTTGACAAGGATTGAGATTATTCAAACTATTAGGACATAAATTGTTTTCATTATATTAGGGGCAGTTGAGAACTGTAAACAGACCTGTGGTATTTTGGATGGCCCGATTCAGTGCTTAACTTACTTTACATATTTTTGTGTGTAGGCCTATCTTGGAATTTTCTTTTTCAAATTTTTATTTTCAGAGATGTTTTTTTTTTTTTGTATTGTAATTTTAACTATTTCTGTATTTTTATTTTATAACTATTCTACACAATTATTTTAATTTTGCATATTGCATATATCTGATTGGTTTAATTTATCTTTCCTGGATATTAAATGTTAATAGCCAGATTTCATATATTTTTTACTATCTTTTTCTTTTCTTTACTATAATCTTCACCGTAGTGCTTATCTATATTGAAAAAATAGTTACACTATACTTCTACAGCTTGGTCACAGTGTTATCAATATTGAAACCTAGTATTGTAACTCCTGAAACACGAGTTATCAAATTTAATTTAAGTGTTAGCTTAGACTATAACCTGCAATTTATTGTATTAATATTCATATTGTAGTAATATTCCCGAGCAATTAATGACTAGATGGAATTTGGTTCAAAGACATTGGTTGAGTGATGTGGTAATTGATTGGGTCCTATAAAAAGGGCGCTATGAATTTGCTCTACATTTATTCAATTATGTTCGATTTTGCACTTGTGTCTTTAATTGTTTAGGATATACATACATTTATATATATATATATATATATATATATATATATATATATATATATATATATAATCTCTATATGTTTTTATGTTTTTTTTCCAGATTCTTTTTAATTTTAATTCCGTTTATATAATATGTTTACAAAAATTCAAAAATCTTAAAAACATGTACAAAACGGGAAAATTATTCTTAGTACTTGTTAATTCTTTCTATTTTTTTGGGAGGAGTAATTTCAGTGGTGGAAATTGTGTCTTGTTTTTAAGGTGGGCGTGTTATATATATATTTAAGGTGGGTGTGTTATATATATATTTAAGGTGGGTGTGTTATATATATATTTAAGGTGGGTGTGTTATATATATATTTAAGGTGGGCGTGTTATATATATATTTAAGGTGGGCGTGTTATATATATATTTAAGGTGGGTGTGTTATATATATATTTAAGGTGGGTGTGTTATATATATATTTAAGGTGGGCGTGTTATATATATATTTAAGGTGGGCGTGTTATATATATATTTAAGGTGGGTGTGTTATATATATATATTTAAGGTGGGTGTGTTATATATATATTTAAGGTGGGTGTGTTATATATATATATTTAAGGTGGGCGTGTTATATATATATTTAAGGTGGGCGTGTTATATATATATTTTTAAGCTTACTTAACCAATTATTATTCCTTGAATTACTTATGAACAGGGGTACATATACGTTAGTCTTATATTCTAATAACCCTATTACAACAGCTTATATTATTAGCATTGTATTTTCCTTGTATCAAATACAATGGATGCAGACCGAGGGGCAACAGGATGTATACATTTGACCCCGCAGGTCATGGAATTCACATAGGTCATGACTGATGTCATCAAACCAAGTCACATCGGATCACGTGAGAGGGGCATGAATAACATGTGACGGAGGTGTGTTTTAAGGTGTGTCCGAGAGTTTAAACCACACCCAGGTATATCACTCTCGAGAGATATTGGTTATGATGAACATACAGCCTATGGTGAGTGGTTTTACGTCATTCAGGAGGCGTAACCCGAGGTGATAAGATAGGGGAATCTGGGGCATACAGAGACAGAGCAGAGTACCTCCTCACTTGTACTAATCAAGGGGTCAGGAGATCAGTCGTGAGAGTGAAAACAGATTCTTCCATACTTGGATTATATTTCTTAATACTTAACCATTATATATCTTAGTGTACTTCTGAATAAGTCTCAAGGTATCATTTTCATTAAAGCTAATGTGAATTATCCTCAAGTTTCAGTTACCCGATACTAATTATTATACATTGAATTATTAATTATTGTCCGTATGATTCTGGCAAAAGGTGGCAGCTTCACAGAGTTATTTGATCAAAGTATATATATCTTCTTATACCATCATATATGTTGTGCCGGGTTCTGATAATTTATTTCCCTTGATACAGTCCGTAAAACAATCCAATACTGGTGTGATGGACTTAAATATACTTGACAGGAACATACCGAGCAGGTTCTATATGCAGTAAAAATAGTATCCAATAGTTCAATGTAGTACTCAATAACAACACAAGGAAGAACATATATAAAGGTTTTATTTATTATGCATAGGATGAGGATAATAATGAGGATCGGAATGAAGATCCTAAATAGCAACAGTATAAATATATTGTTCTTACTTCAGAACAAGTTACTGACACTAGAATAACTCAATAGTGAGAGTCTAGTATTAAATCAAGTAAGATGACAAAGTATACATAAGGGCATTATACACATAAATTATCATTAATCTTCAATGCAGTAATAAATGAGAGTCCCGTACCTTCCGTAATCAGAAGAGATTTCAATACCCTAGGTAATGATCCAAGAGTTACAATGTAGAGAGTTGAGGTTATAAAGATGTTGTCACAAGGTGTTTAGGTGAGTCACGCGTACGGTTCAGCTGAACCTTAAATCTGACCGCGTGAGCTTGCCCTCAAGTCAGGTCACTGGGAAGGTCACCAGGTGAACTGAGACAGAGATAAATACTTTTTCTAGTTAGTGCAACTATATTCTTAGGTGGAATGCGATTTTAAGTTAAACTTCAAGGAAGGACTGAAATTATTATTTATAATAAATGAGAAGTATCAAAAATAGCTCAAGAGGGAATTTATATTGTATAACAGAATTATATTACTTGAACATATGCTACGATAACGAACTGTACTTAGGAATTCGTGTTTCTATAATATTCTTAGATCAAGCAAGGTAATAACGTGAATTTAATAAGAGTGAAAATGTAGTTTAATTTGTCTACAGGTTGGTATTAATTACTTCAAGATGTAATCTTCAATCTTCGCAACTAAGACAACACACTAAGATAAACAAAATAACTAACTGAGTTCCAATAGACTCAGACTTGACTGAACACTATAAATTAATCTTGATGGGTTAGATCTGAACGGGTTAACAGATATCGATCGAAAGATCGTACGTAATAAATAGATTGGCGCTAATGACGAAGCTTAGCTCATTGATATTTAAAGCAATATCAGACTCGTCTCTGAATGGATTAGCAGAGCGAGGTGCATAAAATGTACAATTGTACAGGCACAATTAGTACATGGACGTAGGCGACGAAGTCCTACTCATTGATACTTAAAACAGGCAGTATCAGACTCGAGTCTGAACGGGTTAACAGAACGAGGTGAATAAAATACACAGGCACAATTAGTGTATGGTGGATGAAAGTGAGGCGAAACACAGAGGAAAGAAGTCCTAGACACAGTATTCGAAGTATCACAACATCAAGATTTACAAGCACATACAAGCACGTCTATAAAATTGATTTCATATGCGATTAATTAGCAAAAGAATAAAGGAATTACACTATGCACTCGTTGGAAAGTTGGGTGTAGGTTCTAGGTAAAGAGTGATTATGTAAATGAATTGATCACGGAATATACTAGGGCTTCAACTCACAAATAATAAATCAACATACACATAGTCAGTACATCTGCGAGCGTGGGGGGCCTAAATATATTTTAGTAACACTGATATGTAAAGTATGCTTAAGCTATGAATTAATACCTAGTCTTGAACAAGGGTCAAGGTTTAAAGGCAAAATTAACACAGAATAACACAGGTTCAGGAGGATGAAGTTATTACGCAAGTACGTGATCTAGGTCACAGATCACAATTAAATCAAGGCACAACACGGTTCACATATTTACATAATCAATACCTCACAACAATAATCAACAAAGAGAGACACAGAAACACTTAAGTATTTGGGAGGACAGGGGACGAGAGTGCTGATCTGGCCGGCATGGAGGGTAGTAGCCAATACTGCACGGCTGGTTACCTCCTCGAGCAGGGGTCCTAGGTCCAGGCCTGTTTACGTAATTCGAACAGGGGTCCTAGGTTCAGGCCTGTTTACATCACTCGAGCAGAGGTCCTCGGTTCGGGGCGCCAGGTAGCAGATGGGTAGCCCTTCAGGAATCCGGTAGGGTCTACGTCAGGAGGCACTCTCGAGGGGCAGGGGGAGGGAGGAGGCTGGGGCAGACCGAAACACTTGCCAAAAAGCCTAAACCTGAAGTGATAAGACTAGTCGGGATGTGATGGTTTGCATACTTTCCTCTGGTTTTCCTGAGGTCCTATGCTAATTTAATTTATTCTTGATTCAGGTGTCAATGAACTCGGGAGGAAAAAGGGGTATTGAGGAAAGAGGAAAAGTGGTTGTTGTGAGGTACATATACATTCTAGCCTTGGAGCTCAGGTATTATAACATGGGCCTGGTTCCAAGGTATTATTACAATGTTCATGGGGGAACCTGGAAGGTCCAGGGTTGCTGTGAAAAATGGAAAACTCTTAAGGCTAAATATGCAACAACTGTCTTGCAGGTCTTCTAATTATCCTAGGACATATATATATATATAGAGGATTGTGTTTGTATCCTCGGGGGCATGGATTGGTCAGGCACTGTCAGGTCCATTGGCCCCTGTAATATTCGGGGCGCTGGTGATTAGATTGCATAAGGGAGTATTCATCATACTCCTAGTCTGGCGGAACAATACAGGGAGCGTCACTTCTGGTGGAGGCTACGTAAAAGGAGGGTTCTAATTGGTGGTCCCAGGGCGGTTGTGGTTGGCTGAGGAACACGGCTTGTGACTGGCTGAGAGAGCACTCCATTCTCTTTGAGGGCTGCTGGTGTGAGGGAGAACTGTGGGGTGGGAGGCTTGGCGTGGCTAACTTAAGTAGATTCCGGGGTGCTCGGAGGGGTGACTCAGGTAGATATCTTCGTTGTCTTTCTTGGGGTTTGGAGGTGGCCTGTGTGGTTATGCTGGCCACTCGGTGTACCGTTGTTTGGGGGCCCGTCATCTCACCACCTTTCGTTATCAAAAAAGTCGCGACCTCGCGATCTAATTTGGTAGGTCCTGGATGTAGATGTGGTGAGGGTTGGGGCATTTTTTAGGATGAGGAACCATTCTGCCGAGGGAACATCCATAGGTGTGGTGGGGTCAACTGTCACTTTGACTTTGCCAGTCTTTCTTGGAGGCCCTGG
This sequence comes from Lithodes maja, assembly GCA_037953745.1. NCBI lineage: Eukaryota > Metazoa > Arthropoda > Malacostraca > Decapoda > Lithodidae > Lithodes > Lithodes maja. The sequence goes on along the minus strand of JBAKBP010020552.1, from coordinate 11,236 downwards.
CGAGTTGCAGCAGTGTAGCCGTAGTGGGGATGGTGACAGGTTTTTTGTCTTTGAGAGAAACCACTCTTATAAGTTTCATGGTGGCCTCTTGGTTTTGTGGAGGAGGAGTTGAAGGGTTTGTGGCTGCAGGAGTACTGGTAGGAGGAGTCGTGTGAGGTGGTCTGGTAGTGGTGGAGGTTGATGGTGTAGTGCCAGCCTTGTTGTTAGTGCGTTGCTGGATGGGTCTGGTCGCACTAACTGTAGGAGGCTGGGTTGGCCGGGGGGCCTTTAGTGTGGGTGGGGTGGAAGGTGGCGGCCCATCGTTGAGGTGGTGTCACACGTCGGCCGGATCTCGTACATACTGGGGATTTAGTTGATATTAGAACAGGTTGCTTTACACGAGACTGAGAGGAGGGAGAAGAAGCTGAGCTGTGAGAAAGAGGAGGCCGATTTAATTTATGTGGGGTCGGTCTGATCAAAGGAGAGGATTGAGTGCTACTGTTGAGGGGAGGAGAAGTTGATATAGATGTGGATGTTGTAGAAGTGGTATGTAATTTAGTTGGAGCAGGAGGTTTAGTAGTTTTTAGTTTGGAGGCATAAGTTGGTTTAGTTATGACAGGAATAAGAGGGGTAGGTAAAGTTATTTGAGGAGACTTTATAGGAGGAGGGGAAGGACTAGCATGGACTTGAGAAGTGGAGGGTTGAGGTGTCTTACTAGGAGGGCAAGGACTAGCCTGGGATCGAGAAGTGGAAGGTATTTTGATGGTGATAGGAGTGGTTGGTTGAGTACCTGATGATTGAGAGAATGAGAGTAGGGTTATAGAAGGTGATGGGTGAGCAGTTGAGGAGTTAGAAGGTGCAGTGGGAGTAGGGATAGTGGTTTTAGTAGAGAGTATTGGTGGGGCAGAGACAGTGTGGGTGGAGATAGGGGGGGCAGGTCTAGGAACTGGAGTATGTTGCACAGGGCTAGGGGTGGGAGGGTGAAGTTTATGTGCTTTGGGTATCTCAGAAGGATGTTTGAATTGACGAGAGGGAAAAGAAGGAGGAAGCAGCTCAGGAAGGGTGGACTCTGTGGATTCTAAGTTGGGGTTATTGTCATTGGGTAATGTGTCATATTGATTTGGATTAGCAAGCATTACATCATTGTCATTGATAGGCTGAAATCTACGTACATGTCTGTTACGATAGGTGCGTGGTTCCCAAAAATAATTAATGGTAATTTGATAACAGTTGGGCACAGATAAGATTTCAAAGGGGCTTGAATCTAGGTTTCATTTTGGAGGGGATTGGCAGGTGTGCAATCATGACGAGGTCACCAATGTGATGTGGGCTAGCTCTGGTGGTCTCATCAGGTTGAAGGTCTTGCACATATATCTTATTTGATGAAGTCGGTTCTTCAGGTGTAGTAGATTTTGGTCGAAGTTAGAGGATGGTTCATACGGGACAGCCAGATGACGTTATGGAAGGAGAAGGGGGGTTACTCTCATAACTCGTTCGTGGGGGGTAATTCCATCTTATCTTGGGCAGGTGTTGATGCCCCATTGCACAATCCTTACTTGGCTTGACCAATCTTTAGAGTCCATTTGTTGCAGCCGGGTTCGGATCTGATTTGCAATGGTTCTATGGTTCCTTTCGCAGATGGAGTTCCCTTGGGGCCAGTAGGGAGAAGAGTGGCTGATTTTGAAGCCACACATCAGTGATAGTTGTGACCATACGTGACTGGTAAATTCTGGTGCATTGTCGGAGTGAATGGCTTCGGGCAATCCGAAGTAGGGAAACACATGTTGGATTAGTGCTTCTGCCATTGCAAGAGCAGAGTGTTCTTTGGCTGGGCAGGCTATTACATAATTGGAGTAGGTGTCGACGAAGGTGATGATGTATTTGTGTCCATGGCTATTTTCGAGGGGTTCCATGATGTCGACTGCAAAGAGTTGCCATGGTTTAGATGCAACTAATTTTCCTGTTGGGCCAGGTGTCCTGGTTCGGTCTTTTCCCAAGGCACATGCTCTGCAGGCTTCTGTTATCTTTTTGGCGGTTAGGTAGGGTGATGGTGTCCAGTACAATTGTTGAAAGGTGGCGATGAGGCGTTTTTGAGCTAAATGGATGCCATTGTCCATGTGTACTTATTGCATAGTTGGAAATGCGTTTTGGGGGTGATCACAATTTTTCCTTCTAGAGTGAATAAGTTATCCCCACTTCTGGATAGTTGGTTAAATATTTTTCTAGGGATCCAGTCGGGCTTTTGTTTTCGTTGATAGTTGCTTAATAATTCTTGTTGGCTATTTTCTACTTGGCCTTGATGGTGATTGGCGTGGATGGTGTGAGGGGGCTCTTCCTCCATTTTGGCATGTTGATGTTGCATGGGGAGGCGAGAAAGAACATCTGCATTTGTATGCAATTTCCATGGTCGATAGACTATATCTATGTCAAACTCTTCCAGGGATTCTCTCCAACGAACAGTTAGGGTGTTCTTGGTGTCTGATTTTCTTAGCCATTGTAATGCATGATGATCTGTTATGACTGTTACTTTTACTCCTGCCAGGTATGCTTTAAAATGCTGTAACGCCCAAATTATGCCCAAACATTCTCTCTTGGTGACTGGGTAATTGACTTCTGCAGGGTTCAAGGAGCGGCTTGCACAAGCAATTATGTGCTCTTTCCCATCACGGGTTTGGCCTAGAACTCCGCCTATTCCGAATTGGGATACGCCCGTGTAGAGTCGGAAAGGCTGGGTATAGTCAGGGAAGGATACAACAGGGGAGGCAACTCATTTGGTCTTGAAAGTCTGAAAAGCTTGCAATCTAGCCTCTGTCCATAGAAATGGTTCTTCTTTCTTGGTTAGATCGTGCAGAGGTTTAGCAATGGTTGCAAAGTTCTTTACGAATCTTCTGTAATAAGAGGCAAGGCTGAGGAAAGCACGTACACCTTTTACGTTAGTGGGGGGGGGGTTGATTTTACTAATGGCTTCTAGTTTTGCTGGATCTGGGGCGATACCATCTTCTGACACTACGTGACCCAAAAAGTTCACTTGTTGTTGGGCCAGGGTGCATTTGGATGGTTTATGTTTCAGGTTGGCCTCTCTAATCCTCTGAAACACTTGTTTAAGGCGTTGGAGATGTTCTGCCCAGGTAGTGCCGAACACAATGATGTCGTCGAGGTACACCAAGCATGTTTCCCAGGTTAAACCTTGCAACACAGACTCCATTAGTCTGGAAAAGGTGGCTGGTCCGTTGCAGAGCCCAAACGGAAGTACAGTGAACTCATAATTATAGTTTCCCTTGGCTAGTGGAGAATGCTGTTTTTTGTTGATGTTCTGGTAGGACAGGTACTTGCCAATAACCAGCTTGCAGGTCTAGGGTAGTGAACCATTTGGCTCCTAGTAGAGAATCGAGAGAATCATCGATCCTAGGAAGGGGAGTAGCGTCTTTAATGGTGACGCCGTTTAACTGGCGATAATCGACACAGAATCTGGTGGATCTGTCTTACTTTCTGACGAGTACCACAGGTGAAGACCACGGGTTATGGGAGGGTTTAACTATTCCTGTTGAGAGCATATCTTGGACTTGTTTTTCTTCTTCGAGTCTTTGGATGGGGTTTTTCCTCCTGATGGGTTGCTTGATGGGGTGGCCCACGGTCTGAATGGGGTGATGTAAGACTTGGGTGTTACCCATATCTCGGTTGGAAGTGGCGTAAATATCTTGAAAGGAAAGAAGGAAGTTTTTGAGGTCTGACTGTTGGTGGTGGGTTCGAGTAGTGGGTATGTCAGGAAGAGGGTTGTGAAAGGGGGGGGGGAGGATCAACAGGTGGGGTTAGTTCCTCGGAGTACATTTCTAGTTCTCCAATTTCTAAACCTTTGGGTAGCTTGATAGGTTGTTCTGATATGTTTGCAATTTTTATGCAATTTATGTGTTGAGGTAGCAAAGTGGGAGCGCTTAGGCAGGCCCCATTGAAAGGGCTTCGGAGGTGAGGGGTCAGAGAGGGCAGGGCCCTGGAATCTGGAGACCAAAGGAATCAATTTTTCATGATGAGGTGGAATGGTTGTTGATTTAGAGATTATGGCAGGAGAAAGGATTTGGGTAGGGCAGGTATGAGGTTCAGGATTGGGTGTAGGTTGGGAAAGGTCATTTAACGCAAAGGTTAGGTGAAGAGGGGTGTTTGGTGGATGGGGGGGTTTTAAGGGGTTAGAGTAAGGCTTTAGAGGCAGGGATATCATTGGTAGTGGGGGTTGAAGGGGGTTTAGGGGGCACTGCTTTGGTGTCGCCTGGAGGGTTGGAGGTTACGGGGACAGATTTTGGTTGTTTGACGTTAGGGGGTGTTGGGGTTTGTGTTTTGTTTTCTTTTTCGGACTGATAGTCGTAAGACAAAGTCCTGCGCCAACAATCTACGGAGGCGTGGAGGGCTGCTAGTAAATCTAGCCCTATGTAGCCATCGTAGTTGGCTTCACTGGGGTACACTACAAATGAGTGTTGCACCCCTTGATGGGGAAGAGGGGGGTTGGATGTTCAACGGACGAGTTTGACCCAGGTTGGGAATAACCTGTTCGTTGGCACTGATAAAGATTATGTGGGAGGGTACAATGTCTCCGAAAATTTTGATATGTTTCCGGAAAAAAGGAAGGAAAAGACAGGAACGGGAAGCCCCCGTAACAAATTAAGAGCCGCACTTTCACCCCATTCAGAGTGAGTTTGTGATACACCGGAAGTCCTCCTTGGGGTGTATTGTCATGAGCCCCTGCCATGGTCGTGATGATTTGTGTGTGTGTGTGGTGGGGGGGGGGGGGGGGGGGGGCCTAAAAATCCAAGTCTTCTGTTTGGATTTGTTCCGGCTGATGCGTTGAAATCTCTGGGGCGTCTCCCATGTCTTCTTCCTCTATGCCCACCATGCTATCTTCCATGATAGCGGACACCTGTCGTGGCTTGACCCACGGTATTTGGGCCCACCAACTTGGAGCTCGGTTCCTTTTCCTTGGGAGTTCCCCAAAAGACCTCTTGATTGACCAAAGCAAGCATGTGGAATTGCAAGGCTTCCCGTCTGCAGGGCGTATCCGTGCCCATTCTTCAATTCTGTCTGAGGGTCTGGGAACTGCGGGGCCTCTGTTAATGAGAGGGCTAGGAGTAGGGTGAGTAGTGACTTTGCTAATCACTGCGGCTATCTTGTTGGTGGTGCTGGGTTGACTTGGCTCTTGTGGGATATGCATTGCCATGATCCTCTTAATTGTGAGCAGATCAGCATTATAGTTAGTGGGGTCTATGATGGAGAAATGTCTGGCCACAAGGTCAGGGAGGATCCTGACTAGAGCTTTAAACACTAGTTTTCGTCTCTGGGCGTTTGTTTCTTCGTGGAAAGCGTTCATTGCCAGTTGTTGTAGTTTGTCGATGGTCCCATCTAGATCGCCAGTATATGTGACTGCATGAAACTTTTTGTCAGCAATCGTCTGACCTAATGTGGGGCTAACAGCTGATCTGACATAAACTTCAAATTAGGCCCATGTCAACCCTGGCATAATATCACGCACGTATCCTGATACCTTTGATGCATACTTTCCCAGTTTAAGCACAATTGTGTGTATCTTGGAAGCGTCATCTTTCCTAAACATCATGTCTAGGATAGGTTTGACTATTTCCAGGTAAGTATAACTGTCATGCTCCTCGGTTTTAAAGACCGGGATTTCGAACCTGAGTGCTGCTGCCATGATGAGAGTAAAATATTGTCAATTAAATACTGAAACAATTTTGTTTAAATTGCTAGAATATCCGTACTGGTACGCCGTATCAAGACACCGCTGGCTACCAGTGTTGTGCCGGGCTCTGATAATTTATTTCCCTTGATACAGTCCGTAAAACAATCCAATACTGGTTTGATGGACTTAAATATACTTGACAGGAACGTACCGAGCAGGTTCTATATGCAGTAAAAATAGTATTCAATAGTTCAATGTAGTACTCAATAACAACACAAGGAAGAACATATTATAAAGGTTTTATTTATTATGCATAGGATGAGGATAATAATGAGGATCAGAATGAAGATCCTAAATAGCAACAGTATAAATATATTGTTCTTACTTCAGAACAAGTTACTGACACTAGAATAACTCCATAGTGAGAGTCTAGTATTAAATCAAGTAAGATGAGAAAGTATACATAAGGGCATTATACACATAAATTATCATTAACTTTCAATGCAATAATGAATGAGAGTCCCGTATCTTCCGTAATCACAAGAGACTTCAATACCCTAGGTAATGATCCTAGAGTTACAATGTAGAGAGTTGAGGTTATAAAGATGTTGTCACAAGGTGTTTAGGTGAGTCACGCGTACGGTTCAGCTGAACCTTAAATCTGACCGCGTGAGCTTGCCCTCAAGTCAGGTCACTGGGAAGGTCACCATGTGAACTGAGATAGTGATAAATACTTTTTCTAGTTAGTGCAACTATATTTTTAGGCGGAATGGGATTTTAACTTAAACTTCAAGAAAGGACTGAAATTATTATTTATAATAAATGAGAATATAAAAAATAGCTCATTAGGGAATTTATATTTTATGACAGAATTATATTACTTGAACATATGCTACGATAACGAACTGTACTTAGGAATTCGTGTTTCTATAATTTTCTTAGGTCAAGCAAGGTAATAACGTGAATTTAATAAGAGTGAAAATGTAGTTTAATTTGTCTACAGTTTGGTATTAATTACTTCAAGATGTAATCTTCAATCTTCGCAACTAAGACAACACACGAAGATAAACAAAATAACTAACTGAGTTCCAATAGACTCAAACTTGACTGAACACTATAAATTAATCTCAATGGGTTAGATCTGAATGGGTTAACAGATATCGATCGAAAGATCGTACGTAATAATTAGATTGGCGCTAATGACGAAGCTTAGCTCATTGATATTTAAAGCAATATCAGACTCGTCTCTGAATGGATTAGCAGAGCGAGATGCATAACATGTACAGGCACAATTAGTACATGGACGTAGGCGATGAAGTCCTACTCATTGATACTTAAAACAGGCAGTATCAGATTCGAGTCTGAAAGGGTTAACAGAACGAGGTGAATAAAATACACAGGCACAATTAGTGTATGGTGGATGAAACTGAGGCGAAACACAAAGGAAAGAATTCCTAAACACGGTATTCGAAGTATCGCAACATCAAGATTTACAAGCACATAAAAGCATGTCTATAAAATATATTTCATATGCGATTAATTAGCAAAAGAATAAAGCAATTACACTATGCACTCATTGGAAAATTGGGTGTAGGTTCTAGGTAAAGAGTGATTATGTAAATGGATTGACCACGGAATATACTAGGGCTTCAACACACAAATAATAAATCAACATACACGTAGTCAGTAAATCTGCGAGTGTGGGGGCCTAAATATATTTTAGTAACACTGATATGTAACGTATGTGTAAGCTATCAATTAATTCCTAGTCTTGAACAAGGGTCAAGGTCTAAAGGCAAAATTAACACAGAATAACACAGGTTCAGGAGGATGAAGTTATTACGCAAGTACGTGATCTAGGTCACAGATCACAATTAAATCAAGGCACAACACGGTTCACATATTTACATAATCAATACCTCACAACAATAATCAACAAAGAGAGACACAGAAACACTTAAGTATTTGGGAGGACAGGGGACGAGAGAGCTGGTCTGGCCGGCGTGGAGGGTAGTAGCCAATACTGCACGGCTGGTTACCTCCTCGAGCAGGGGTCCTAGGGTTAGGCCTGTTTACGTAATTCGAACAGGGGTCCTAGGTCCAGGCCTCTTTACGTAATTCAAACAGGGGTCCTAGGTTAAGGCCTGTTTACGTCACTCGAGCAGAGGTCCTCGGTTCGGGGCGCCAGGTAGCAGATGGGTAGCCCTTCAGGAATCCGGTAGGGCTACGTCAGGAGGCACTCTCGAGGGGCAGGATAGGGAGGAGGCTGGGGCAGACCGAAACACTAGCCAAAAAGCCTAGACCTGAAGGGATAAGACTAGTCGGGAGGTGATGGTTTGCATACTTTACTCAGGTTTTCCTGAGGTCCTATGCAAATTTATTCTTGATTCAGGTGTCAATGAACTCGGGGGAAAAAGGGGTATTGAGGAAAGAGGAAAAGTGGTTGTTGTGAGGTACATATACATTCTGCCTTGGAGCTCAGGTATTATAACATGGGCCTGGTTCCAAGGTATTATTACAATGTTCATGGGGGCAACTGGAAGGTCCAGGGTTGCTGTGAAAAATGGAAAACACTTAAGGCTAAATATGTAACAACTGTCTTGCAGGTCTTCTAATTATCCTAGGATATATATATAGAGGATTGTGTTTGTATCCTTGGGGGCATGGATTGGTCAGGCACTGTCAGGTCCATTGGCCCCTATAATATTTGGGGCGCTGGTGAGTAGATTGCATAAGGGAGTATTCATCATACTCCAAGTCTGGCGGAACAATACAGGGAGCGTCACTTCTGGTGGACGCTACCTACATAAAAGGAGGGTTCTAATTGGTGGTACCAGGGTGGTTGTGGTTGGCTGAAGAACACGGCTTGTTACTGGCTGAGAGAGCACTCCATTCTCTTTGAGGGTTGCTGGCATGAGGGAGAACTGTGGGGGTGGGAGGCTTGGCGTGGCTAACTTAGGAAGATGCCGGGGTGCTCGGAGGGTGGACTCGGGTAGATGTCTTCGTTGTCTTTCTTGGGGTTTGGAGGTGGCCTGTGTGGTTATGCTGGCCACTCGCTGTACTGTTGTTTGGGGGCC
>JBAKBP010020551.1:0-42354 GCA_037953745.1 Lithodes maja | reverse complement strand
CCCCACTGAGAGACTAGAAACATTTAGTGGCTCACGTGTATTTGTGATATATTCTCAATATTTGTAACTCTCATGCTTTGTGGGTTAGAATTAAATGAAATCAATTTCTACCCGAGTTGCGTCGGGACACTCAAAAATCCGTGTATGGTATTCTGGAAATATGGATCCTACAACTAGGTTTGAATTGAAATATATTCGCCTAGTGGGTTTCCCTTCTCCCTAACATAAATAGGATAGAAGGCTGAGTGTCTTTTAGACTGCCGTGGTGTAATTGATTAAAGCGTCGGCTATCATCCTGATGGTCGATGGTTCGATCCCCACTGAGAGACTAGAAACATTTAGTGGCTCACGTGTATTTGTGATATATTCTCAATATATATATATATATATATATATATATATATATATATATATATACTGTATATGTATATATATATATATTTTTTTTTTTGTACAGTTACGTAAATAATAATAATCAGATTAAAAGCGGAATCAGACCGGTAATAAAAGATGGTCAGACGGTAACAGCTGACAAAAACAGCAAATTTGTTCAATTAATATTTTGGCTCAGTCTTACGGAAATAATTCCAATTATCATCAACCCACCAATAACTTACAAGTAAACCTAATTAATGAAATCCATGAAATGTATACGAACATAATCACGGAAGACAAATCAGTTCAGGACATAGGAAATTTCGCCATTCATCAGTGTTATATTTGTTATTAATTTCACCACAACACCAAACACCTCCAATGAAAGCATATATGTGATATGGAGTAGGCTAACTTCAATGTAAATAAGACCCCAGGACCCTATATGCTCCACCCCAAAATAATGAATTATATTAAGGACGAGATAGCCAAACCCCTGAAACAGCTTTATAACTTATCAATACAACAGGGGACCGTACCGAGTGATTGGAAAAATGCGATAGTCATGCTAATATGCAAGAATGGTAGCAAGGCCAAATCAAGTCATTATGGACCAATTAGTCTAAAATTGATAATAAGAATCATGGAAGAAATTCTAAGAGAGAAGATAATAGATAACCTCGAAACAAACAAGCTAATAGATAACCTCGAAACAAACAAGATAATAGATAACCTCGAAACAAACAAGCTAATCAAAGATAGTCAACATGGCTTTAGATCAAATAAGTCTTGCCTAACACATTTGACACCTAAAGGGAACGAATGGTCTTAATATTGGCATAAAATGGAGCGAAAGGTCTTAAAATCACCAAACTAATGGGGTGAACGTCAATAACCCCTACTGTACCGGCGACGTCCTCTTAAATTTTATATTGCTATTTTTAGACGATGTTGTGTAGTTAGAGAAGGATGTGTGGTAGTAATAAGGGATAAATAAGATAGTTCGAAACCCGCTTAGTGCCGGAAACCCTTTTAAAACTGAATAAAATCGTATAATAGTAGCCAGAACAAAGATAAAAGGACGTCACTGGTACTCAATGGGTTAAATGACAAAACTAATGGGGCTGAACATCAGGGAGAAGATGGTCCAGAAAAAAACATGTAATCTCCCCTTAAGCTTATGATGAATAATTAGTGTACCAGGTACGAGTGCAATGGACTTTACTTTCTAACTCACCTCAGTAAACCTTCACTGTAATGATCTGTTTATTTATAATTATCTGTATTTTTACTTATCTGTGGAATTATTTGTTGCGAGATTTGAAAGATCATTGAACTTAAATGACATGTGTGAATCTGTTATACGACAATGAAACCCCGAAATTAATACAATTCAATAACTTAAACAATGAAAAAACAAAACTAAACAAACACAAAACAAACTAAAAAACCATCTGAATGACGCCAGGCAGATGTGAACAGCCTGCATGTCACTCAGAACACTAGGCAAGATCAGATCATTCCGAATGCCAAGCAGATCAAGGTTTCTCTCACGTATCTCGAGGGTACTGAAGCTGAACTATGAAGTCAAAGTGAGAGCGTGCATTGGAAATTGATATACAGTAGACTTGGATTTGCTTTCCTTGTATTGATATAGTTTTTTTTTTTTTTTCGCTTTTTATATTGTCATGATTCCTTGTGCTTGCTAATTACATGTTAAGGGAGCCCACCTCGCTTTTTTTCTCTTTCTCTTCCTCTCTCTTTGGCTTTTATCCATTCGGCCCCATTCAGCCTAGTGTTTTAAGACGTTTACCCCCATCCAGGTGTCATTATTTTCCTCGCGAGCGGTAGCGAGCCAGCATATATATATATTTGTTTTGACAGCAAGCTAAATTTGTACATTTTTCGATAGAAAAATGTCTCCGGCGAAGCCGGATTTCTCCATATAATACTGGCTCGCTATCGCTCGCCAGGAAGAAATCGACACCTGGATGGGGATAAACGTCTTAAAACAGTTGGCTAAATGGGGCCGAATGGATACAAGCCAGGGAAAGAGAGAAAAGAAGAGAAAGATAAAAAAAAAACGGTGACCCCCCTTAAATGATATAGCATATCTTATGCTTGCGACAGTCAGGCGATTTTATAACAGCGGTGATGTGAACAATAGTTATTATCTTAAGAGGAATTATTGTAACATTATGATGATAGTGGTAGTGGTGGAATATGGTTGGTTATGGTTGCGGTGGTAATAGTGTAATCAATAAGTTTGGTGGTGGTACTAAGGTGGAGATGATGGTGATGGTGGTGTAGGTGATGGTGGTGGTGGTATTAAGAGGTAGAGGTGATGGTGGTGGTGGTGGTGGAGGAGGAGGTGGAGGAGGTAGTAATGGCAATGATGGTGGTGGAGAAGAAGGTAATGCTGGAAATTGTGGTGGTGATGGAGTTGGTGATGTAGGTGGTGAAGGTTGAGGCTGTAGTGGTCATAATTACAAGAGTTTGATGGTGGTGGTGGTGGTGGTGATCTGGTGGTGGTGATGCTGGTAGTGGGGGATGAAGGTGTTGCTAGAAAATGTAGTGGTGATGACGGAGTTGGTGATAGAGATATATTAATGGTGGTGGTGGTGATCATAGTTATCAAGAGTTTGGTGGTGGAAGTGGTGGAGGGTCATATGGTGTTGCTGGGGGTGATAGTTGTTGATATAAAGGGGTGGTGGTGGTGAGGATACTGATGGAGATGGTGCTGATCGTGATGATGATGATGGTGGAGAGAGAGAGAGAGAGAGAGAGAGAGAGAGAGAGAGAGAGAGAGAGAAACGGTCTATACCAATACATATGACCCAGGATCAGCTATTCATAGTGTGCACGGGGTTAGTTCTGATTTCTCCACCAGACGGCGTGGGGCATCATTGGCCCGCTACTCCCAAGTAAATAAACACGTTGAACTCTATGCGATTGAATAGGTTTCTACTTTATATGCTCGTAATGCCGTGTCTAACGTGAACACTATGGAAATTGAGGAGTTATCGCCATACATTCTTAGTGTTCTGAAGGGGTAGGGTCCCTAGGGTAAAATAGAGGGAAATTACGACAATGAAGACTTATTACTGCCTTGTGATAAAAGCAGGGTGTATGAAGAGTGAACAACACCGACTATATCTCCTTATATACCGTACTGGGCTAACTTAAATACTGTATTATCATTAATTACATATCGATTTTATAATTTTACACCATACAGTAGTATGTTGATATTTATCCGTTTTCCGTATATTTTTGTAATGATTACTATGCGAGCGAAGGCGAAGCAGAAAACAAAAGTTTGTTATAAGACACCAACATTCCATTATTCACTTCCTTTCTGTAATATATGTTTTTTATTGTTTATATATATATATATATATATATATATATATATATATATATATATATATAATTATAGAGAAAGAGAGAGAGAGATCAAATAATGTCTACGTTTTGTAAATTAGATTATACTATACAGATTATAAGCCTTGTTACAACAGCAGAACTGCGCATGAATACCGTACAGAAATCTTTGACAACAGAATATTAACCCCTTCTTTACCGGTAACGTCTTTTTGTATTTGATTTCAGCTACATTTAGACGATTTTGTTTAAGCTTGGGAAGGATATATGATATCTAAAAGGATTAATTGAGATAGGCTGTAGCCTTGTAATGAGTAGACGTCCTTCCTAAGCTGTACAAAATCTTCTAATAGTGGCCAGAATATAATGAAAAGTACATCACCGGTACAGAAGGGGTTAAAGGCACGTAACACAATCTACCGGTACATAGGCTAGGCCTACTTATAATTTCAGTGATGCATAATACAGGTTTAGTTAATTAATATGGTCAAATCTCCGATGTATTTAGCTTATTGTAATACCCTCTACCCGCAAAAATCCCGCAACCATAGAAATACCAGAGTTGACAAAATATAAACGATCGAGTTTGGATTTTAATCAACATTTGATGTCAAACAAGTTCAAAAGTTAAAACCTACACCAAATATCACTTTATATAATTATGGGCTAGACTTAAAATACTAACTGTAAATTGATGAATTTTACACCAGAATTTTAGACCAATTCACATGGATCATAATGTAGGTAAGGTATGTCCATAAACGGTACCGGTACCAGGTATATAGTTTTGCTTCAACCGACAAACTTCATGATACATCGTATATTCTCCTATTATGGAAGGTAACATATATTTATACAACGGACTTTGCTTAAACCTCCTCAAATAAACCGTTAGTTAAGTTAATTCTTAGGTAGGTTTGGTGGGTTTGATATTGTTGCACGCCAATGGTTGGTAAAAGAGCCAAGTTCAGATTTATATAATTTTGCTGCATTAAAATGGTAAAACTATGATGTATTTTGCTTATATTGCCAACGATACTACTTAATTTAGTCTAAATTTCCCTGCATATATAGACGAAATTTATCCGACACGTAAGCATATTATATAAATGACCTATTCACAAAATTGGCATATGCTGGGGTGAAATTAATAAAATATAGATTATAAAATATGTATATTTTCAGTTGATAGATACCGGTAATGTTGGGCATAGCCTAATCAACTCTTTTCATATGTTTGGTTTTATTACCGGTACTTACTTTACATCTAGCAGCTTTGCCATTGTACCAAGAACAATGCCTTACATTGTGCTTTGTTCCTTATGTTATTTATCATGGAATGTGTCTGTTGAAGCAAACGATATACTTGTACCGTATATGTATACATTTTAATCTATATGAAGAGGTCTAAAGACACACGATTATTCCTGGTCTCTTCATTTAGTATATAATATAATTATACGTTTGTTATTTATCAGCTGATAGGCTACACTTCGTGATGAATCGTATTGTCTCTCATTATGGAAGGTAAAATAGATTGATATAAACATATCTTGTGTAAGAATGGAATGGTCGAAAACACATGAAAAATCTGCCCTACCCTCACCCATCCACCATAACAGACATTTCATATACATCATTAATGTGGTTAATAGATTGTTGGTGTCCTATTAATCTTTTGTTTTCAGTTGGCTTTGCATAGGATACGGTAATCTAGTGTAGGCTAATGGTATACGCTTTGCCGTGAATTGCGGTTACCTCCCTAATACATCGATAAACATAAATGTTTATACAAATATATTGTGTAAAATGAGACAATAAATATCAGTACAGATAATTGTTAAGCCTAGTCCTTATACAAGAAGATATTAGACAGTTTCCAGACGGCGATGGATGATAAAGAGCTTTGCGCTTTATATACAAAATAATAACAAAACTTTACTCTTGTTGACCGTTGCCGTCTGATAGGTACTGTATACATCTGTAGTTTTATTAATGAACTAGGCCTATATATATGTGGGTAAAATTACTTAAGATGTGTTCATAATAATCCAAACATCCACACATATTAAAGGAGAGAGCTCAATATTCAGTCTTATCATCAATTCATCATATTGTTTTATGTTACTGCTTTGAAGCTTGTTATTGTTTCCTTAATATATTTTCCTTACATCTTTGATTGTTTGAAATCAATACAAAAGCACATTATCTTGTCCGTGTGTGCTAAAACAGCCTGGTACAACACAAACAGCCTGGTACAACACAAACTTGACCAGTCTCTTTGTGTACAAGCGCGCGGCAGCACCGTACCAAAGGGCCTGGTACTGGTTTGTTTATTATTGTCACGTGACCTGACGTCACGGTCACACTATGATACCCGGAGGCATATTTCCGAAGTCGAGACTAGTATATATCATAGGGGAAATTAGGACCAATCAGAGGCCGCAGTGGCAGTGACGTCACCCACAAGGGGAGGAGCCAGTCTGTCTGTCACTCTCTCTCTCTCTCTGGGTGAGGAGCCTGCCTGCCTCTCTTTGGTTTCTCTCTCTCTCTCTGGTAAATAGAAGAAGTACGTCACCTAGTATAACAAGTTATTTCAAATATTAACTACATTAAGGATACATTATGATTGTGCTATGTTATGGTTATGAGTAAATAAGAGTAGCCTACCGTATTACGCGTATTGCACAACCATGGACAGAAATTCCTTGACAATTTTAGAAGGCACAATATTATTTCACTGGCGAACTATATTGATTCCTGTGACACTTTTAAGCAGTTAACCTGTGCTGATAATTTCAAGAAGGAACTTAAGTCACTCATATATCTAAAGGGTTATATATACAGTATATACATAGCCTATACATTACTTTATTTTAAATGTCATTAACACTAATATTAACATTATCAGATAGTATAAAATATATTAAGCATCAAATGTTATGAAATAGTTAATGGTTTAAGTGCATAAGGTAGAGCCAAAGGCTAATTAGTAGGCTATATAATTATACGATACGTGTTAGTGAGTTGGGCCTAGGCCTATAGTCTACTTAGGCCTTATAATGAGGAAAAACCGTACTAAAAATCCAGATGGCGCTGGGGGTCTTATTCAAATGACTATCGTGTGTGATACACCATTGAGGTGTTTTGATGGTTTTCGTGATATAAGAGGTTTAATACAGTTCTCAACTATCTATGACACATAGTTGTGTAGTATATTTTTACTAGATTCATAATATGATGGTTATATACTCTTTAATGCAGTGAATATATAATAATTAACATAATTTGATACATAAATATCAGCTTATTGAACATGAAATTTAGTTTCATCTAATGTGGTGTGATAGGCTGGGCGAAATTGTAATACTCATTGAAGTATTGCATTTACTTCTTTTTTAGTTACTAACAAATTGGTTGTTGGAAGGAACATTAATAAAATACGTGTTTCAGTAGAAATTGGCTGAACATACGGTATTATATTCTGTAGCTGTAGAATTTGGCAGGTTGAATGTCTGCGCCTGCGCACTATAGTTTCTTTCCTACAAAACTAGTTATCGTGCGCTTTTAAGTTACCAATTTATAATCCACTATCAAATCGGGCAGCTAAATATGTTACCGGCTATATTTCTTATTAGACCAGTGACAGGAAATCAATCAATGTGAATCAGAATGTCATAGAACACAGAGGCAGCAAATTACATACGTGGAGATGCAGGAAATTCGAAAAAGATGATGACAAAACAAATTACAACACTGCCTTTTCCACGGGCGACTGTTTAGGTCGTCAGCTGACCGCGGCGGGGATATACGTACACAGTGTTGCCAAGGTCTTCTTTTGTTCGCACCATTGGGCTAGTTAGGATTCGTTCAGAAGCGTAGATTTGCGAGTTTCCATTTCAAACGATATTATATTCTTGATTTACAGTGTGATGGGGTGGATAGCCTCTGAAGTATTATCCTAACTAACTAACATTTAGGAAAGCGGAATTGGGCTGGTTCTATATACTATTAAAGTTGTAGAGGTATCGAGTGTTGAGTAGCCTATAGCTAGGCTACATTTCATACAAACGTTCATCATGGCTTTCTGTTGGTTGTACTATACATGTATGGTAGCCTATGTGGTGGTGACTGAATAGCCTAATTAAGTTATTGTTTGTGAGGGGGGATTGGGACATTGATGCAGATTTGATGAGTGCATGATGGTGATAATAATGTATGTGGTATTTCATTAATATTTAAATGATGTGACACGTAGGCCACTACTCATACAGTAGGCTATATGGGACTAGGCCTAGTTATATTTGGGGAACTCATAGTATCATGCATGCATGGCTGTTAAAGATAAACATATCAGAAAATGTGTGTCATAGGATTAAAATAGCTGAAATTGTCTGTTGTGCGGTATTAAGTGATTGGGCTACTTTTGGGCGAGTTTGGAAATGTGATGTGCGCTGGCAATCTTGGAATACACACACAAACACACACACACGCACGACACAATCTATAACTGAAAATTTTACCTTTATTAAGACTATAATCCACATTATATTAAGATTTCCATCTGTGAGAAACAAATATCTACCACCATTACTGCTAATGTGCACATAGATTCACAACTAATATCAAATTTAACAAAGTAAGTTAAGTGGGGAAGAGATGTTTACTGTCCGAGAAGTTTCGTATAATGACTATTATGGGTAGCGAACACTGGCATCAATTTATTATGCGCTTGCCAGATCTGAAACTAGTTTATAATTGTATAATCTAATATCCAGTAAAGTGGCTAATGACGATTATTTTATAAGTTCATCTCGAGTTTTTATACATATCATTTTAATTTTAGGACATGGCTACCTATCTATTAAAATATTAACAGGAATATTTTTCGAATGACTGCCATGTGTTTTTATGGGCCTAATCAAATATGTTTTATTAATCATAAATACTTTGTATATTGGACAATGTACTGAATAGAATGTTAGAGTAATATGTCTGTAACATTCATGACTATAGAAATCCAGTGATATTTTGATGACTGAGATTTTAAAAATTCAATTCACTCGATGGCAACAAATTTAGGTTGGTGTGAACCAAAGGCGGGAAAAATAGCAGACGAATTTTTTATTGTCCCCCATTAGGGTTGGGTGTGAAGGGGATCTGCCTTGTGTGAGCCAATCGACTTTCTGTAGACTCCCATTTTCTTTTATTCTTATGTATGACAGCTATTTTTATATTTTGCTAAATATTACTTTTATTGTAGTCGATATGTTATGATGTGACAATGTTAATGAATATTTATATAAGTACAGTAGTGGTTAGGGCTACTTGAACACCTCTTAACCCCATTATATCCAGGGCGGTACAATATTGTACCGCCCTCGGTACTTTAAGCCAATATAATATGTAATTTTTAAATAAAGCCCAATGTTACAAATAATCCTGATCAAGACACTGGGAACACAACAAATAATGATTTTAAGCAAAAAAACAATGAGTTCAATCAGCCTGTTCTCTAATATTAACGATTTTTATCGTGAAAGGCGCTGAACATAAAGAAACCATACGATATGAAGTGAGACATTTGGCATAAAGGTTACACTCACCTGTAAGGTTGGACTGTGATTCCAGATGTACGATGAGATATAATTGTGAATTTTGTTATTCCCTTCATATCAATCTATCACTTTCTCTCCTATCATTGATCTTTACTTATTCCCTTAGTCTATGTCTCGATTCAGCCACCCCCAGCTATGGGGTGTGTGCCTGAGTGTATACATACATCCATACATACAGACATACATCTGTAGGCCTACATACATAATATTATGGAATGAGATCATTACATATGCGGAGAGAGAGAGAGTGAAAAGTGACCATTTATAGTTTATTTACGTTGTGCATGAATGTAAATTTAAATGATAATGATAAATAAAACAAGAACTATTTGAAACAATTTAACTGTCTAAGGAGAACTGGCAACACCCTCCTCTTCAAATCTTGGGATGAAAGATGCCAGAATCGCAAAATTTTCATTGTT
The DNA here is from genome assembly GCA_037953745.1 of Lithodes maja. Taxonomy (NCBI): domain Eukaryota; kingdom Metazoa; phylum Arthropoda; class Malacostraca; order Decapoda; family Lithodidae; genus Lithodes; species Lithodes maja. Next base: position 32,555 of record JBAKBP010020551.1, on the reverse strand, counting down.
TACTCATTGCTTTTCAAGTAAAACTATAATTAATGGGAATAACATATTGTACTCTGGATGCTTATTTAATCTAGACAGATACTATGCGAATAAATATTGATAACTTGTTATACTAGGTGACTTACTTCTTCTATTTACCAGAGAGAGAGATAAACAAACGAGAGGCAGGCAGGCTCCTCACCCAGAGAGAGAAGAGAGAGACAGACTGGCTCCTCCCCTTGTGGGTGACGTCACTGCCACTGCGGCCTCTGATTGGTCCTAATTTCCCCTATGATATATACTAGTCTCGACTTCGGAAATATGCGTCCCGGCTATGCCTTCAACCCCCCCCCCCCCCCCCCCCCAAACACCCACACACTACGGTCCTCCATCACTCACTATTCCACTCTACACGGTCAAACATTGGGTTTAAGGGGGGTGACCTGCTTTTGTTCTGTCCCTTTCTATCTTTCTCTGGCTTGTATCCATTTGGCCCCATTCAGCCTACTGTTTTAAGACGTTTATCCCCATCCAGGTGTCAATTTTTTACTGGTGAGCGATAGCGAGCCAGGATATTTTTTATTTTTGTTTGACAGCAAGCTAAATTTGTACATTTTTTGATAGAAAAATTTCTCCGGCGAAGCCGGATTTCTTCATATAATGCTGGTTCGCTATCGCTTGCCAGGAAGAAATCGACACCTAGATGGGGATAAACGTCTTAAGATAGTTGGCTGAATGGGGCCGAATGGATACAAGCCAGAGAAAGAGAGAAAAGGACAGAAATAACAAAAAGCAGGTCACCCCCCTTAAAGAAGGTACGAACAAGGTAATAAGAGTGTCCATCAAACATTGGGGTTTTAAAGAAGGTACGGTACGAAAAGTTTAATTCAAGTGTCCATAGTAATATTTCATTTTGAGGTATATTGGTAGTGATCAAGCCATCTTACATTAGGATGAAATAGGTATAGCAAACAATATTAGGGAAATAGGTATAGCAAACAATATTAGGGAAATCGGTATAGCAAACAATATTAGGGAAATAGGTATAGCAAACAATATTAGGGAAATAGGTATAGCAAACAATATTAGGGAAATAGGTATAGCAAACAATATTAGGGAAATAGGTATAGCAAACAATATTAGGGAAATACGTATAGCAAACAATATTAGGGAAATAGGTATAGCAAACAATATTAGGGAAATAGGTATAGCAAACAATATTAGGGAAATAGGTATAGCAAACAATATTAGGGAAATCACTATTGAATTAGCACAGTATATGGATGGAAACAAACTGGTGGAACCCCCCGAACAGCAACCAAACAGGGCCCAGAAGCACCAGGACAAGGAAGAGGAAGAGGCTGAACAGCTACGTAAGAGGGTCGCGGCGAAGCTGGCGGATAGTGACATCAAAGGGGCCGTCAGACTGTTGTCCTCTTCAGAAGGTTTTGCTGGTCAAGGCACCGAAGTTGTTGAAGCCCTACAAGAAAAGCACCCACCTACACCTAGGGACCTAAACCTCCCCCCTGCCCCAAATGATCAGATGCGCCAACCTATAGTTGTCACGAAGGAGCAGGTGGTCGCTGCAGTCACTTCATTCCCAGCAAGCTCAGCCGCGGGCCCAGATGGTATCCGACCCGCCCACCTCAAAGGCCTCTTGGGTCAGGGATCAGGAGCTGCTGGGGAGGCACTCTTGGAAACCCTCACCAAATTCATCAACATGGTTTTAAGAGGGGAAGTACCCGACTGTGCCACACCCCTATTTTTTGGGGCATCACTCTGTGCACTGGCAAAAAAAGATGGCGGTGTGCGCCCAATAGCAGTAGGGAACACCTTCCGCCGCCTTGCCACAAAGGTGGGTTTGAAACCACTCTCGAATGGCCTAGGTCAACACTTAAGACCAGTTCAACTCGGTTTCGGAACTCCAGGGGGGTGTGAAGCTGCTGTACACGCAACCCGCACCTACCTCAGCCAAGCCCAAGAAAAACGAGTGCTTCTAAAGATTGACATGCGGAATGCATTCAACAGCATTCGCAGGGATGTCTTCCTCCGTGCAGCTCAAGAACACATCCCCACTCTGTACCCCCTACTTTGGCAGGCTTATTCCAAACCTTCAATCCTGATTTTTGGCGAGACGGTAATCCCATCAGAGACCGGGTTACAGCAGGGAGATCCAGGTGGTCCTGCTCTTTTCTCAATAGGGGTGGATGCAGCAGCTAACAAAGTAAGGTCAGAGCTGAATGTATGGTACCTGGACGATGCAACCTTGGGTGGGTCAGTAGAGAACGTTCTAACCGACCTAAATAACATCATAACTGACCTCGGCCAGGCCGGGCTAGTGATAAATGACACCAAATGTGAACTTGTTCTCCTCAACCACACACGTGAACAAGGAGAAGAGACTCAGGCCCTGTTCCGAAACATATTGCCAGATGTAAAGATCCTTCAGGAGCACCAGCAAACCCTATTAGGTTCCCCACTAACTCTGGCAGCAATCCCACCAGCACTTCAAGTTAAAAAGGAGGAGCTTCAACGTCTCGTGAGTCGCCTGATACACATCGATGCCCACTCAGCTCTGGCCCTGCTCAAGAACTGTTTCTCCATCCCAAAACTCCAATACCTCCTGCGCACATCGATGACTTACACGAACAATGACGGCCTCCAAGAATTAGACAGCATAATCCGAGAAGCAGTGACCAGCATCACCAACGTGGAATTTAAAGAACGGGCCTGGACACAAGCCACCCTTCCTGTCCGCCTCGGGGGCTTGGGCATACGGAGAGCCTCGGATATTGCCTCCCCAGCCTTTATCTCTTCCCTCATCGCGACCAACGACCTCGTATTGTCCATCCTTTATTCTAAACCCGGAATGACACTTAATGGGGACGTAACAGCAGCGATTAACACCTGGAAGGGAAGTACAGGAGTAGAGGAGGAGCCTCAGGGTACCTCCAGGAGCAAGCAGAAAGCGTGGGATACCATCTCGGCGAAGAAAACTCAAGAAAATCTCCAAACCAATGCAGACCAGGTTGCAAAAGCACGCCTCCAGGCAGCCGCCCGTTCGGAGAGTGGCTTGTGGTTACACGCCATCCCCATCCCACCTCTTGGAACTCACTTGGATGCTGAAGCGCTCCGGGTCGCCATCGCGCTCAGAGTGGGTGCGGCAGTTTGTCACCCACACACTTGCAAGTGTGATGGGAGGATGGATGCTCAAGGTCACCATGCCTTGTCATGTAATTACAATGCAGGCCGCCTGCCAAGACACTCTGCACTAAATGATGTCATAAAACAGGCCCTGCAGAGTGCTAACTGTGCATCAATCCTCGAACCACATGGACTTCACAGAGAAGACGGCAAACGGCCAGAGGGGATGACCACTTTCCCTTACAAGAATGGCCGGTGCCTCGTGTGGGATGCCACATGTGTTGACACTTTCTCCACAACCAACGCCGCCAGAAACGCCGATGAAGCAGGTGAAGCCGCCCGGATAGCAGAAAATAAAAAGCGAGAAAAATATCAAGCCATCGCCAGAATTCATCAGTTCGAGCCCCTGGCATTCGAAACTTCAGGAGTCTTCGGCCCTACCACCCTTAAGATGGTGAATGAAATAGGCCGTAAAATCAGAGAAGTTTCAGGAGAACCCCGGGAAACCCTCTGGCTCAAGCAAAGACTAGGGATGGCTATCCTCCGGGGCAATGCCACCAGCGTCATGAGCTCAGTTCGACAGGACTGGGTCATGCCACTGCGTGAGGCCCCGGCAGGAGTGGTGTATCCGTAGTCTTTCCACAGTAGGGTAAAACAAAACATAAACTTTATTTGTATGTAACATGTGTGATGCACATTAATAAAAGGGGATGTGTCGGATGGTTGAAAGCCACAGTTGCTCGCGCGTTTGGGGCTAGCAACACGTATTATGAAAAACATGCATCCTCCTTCATTCACTGTCCCCCCCCTTCACTCACTCAACCCCACAATTTGCCGGAGGATAACAGGTTTTTCACAATACGTAGACGGAGGTCTTTTTGAGAAAAAAAAATTAGATACACACATTGCTTTCCATTGTCCTTGATGTTGAACAGTGTAGGAGAATACATGGGTTTTGATGGTGACTACCTGTACACGAAACACAATTGGATTTATCTCTCTCTCTCTTCCCCCCCCCCCTCTCTCTCTCTCTCTCTCTCTCTCTCTCTCTCTCTCTCTCTCTCTCTCTCTCTCTCTCTCAACATCCCCAAAACCATTAATTTTGTCCTTCCTTCCTTCCTTTCTGTCCTCAGATTACTGCTTCTACTCTTACACTTGCGCCACTAGTCTTCCCACTCTGTATTCACCCTTTCAGTACGATGACGCCCTTTTACCTTTCATTCTGGCTAAAGTTAGACGATTGTATGCAGTTTAAGAAGGACCTGTGTTATTCAGAGGGTTTCTTGAGATGGTATTTACCCCTTGGATTCGTAGGGGATCAGCTAAAGATAATCGTCTAAGGGTAACCAGAATGAGATGAAACTTGTCATCGTGCTGAAGGGGTTAATTGATGGTAACTACCTAATTAGAACAGGTGTACTAATTGGACAGCCTAGCACTACCTTAACACATTCGCATAAACTACGAGGATTTGCGTTATCTTAATGTTACCGTAGATAGTTGTGGTAATTGTTATTTATTTATCATTATGTTTTCGTTTTCTTTGGTGCTAGATGCTTTAAGGGGAGACTTCCACCTGGAGGATTTTTTTCTGGACCTCTTTCTCCCTCATGTTTAGCCCCATTGCTTTTCTAATTTTTAAGACGTTCGCCCCATTATTTTGATGATTTTAAGAACTTTCAACCCATTTCTGTCAATTTTAAGACCTTTCGTGCCATTTAGGTGTCGATTTTATCCTGGCGAGCGATAGCGAGCCTGTAATTTAAGAGGAACCGGCTTTCAGCCGGGACATTTTTCTACCGAAAAATGTACAAATTTAACTTGAAAGGGGCTCAAGGGGGTGTAATCTTAAGCTTGATGGATATCTAGAGACCAAACTAAAAACCTCCCCTTAAGTTGTGTTGATATAATGTTTCGACCCCCAACTGACTCGTATCACTCTCTAGGTCAGGTCAGGTGAATTGTATTGAGGGATAAGCCTTTACAACGGCACTTCGTATCTACTTTTCTTCGAAGCGTGTTGAGAGGGGAGAAGGGGTGTTGGAGAGAGGAGGAAAGCTGTTGGAGTGTCTTTTTTGTGTGTTATTAGTCGTACTACCACACCCACTAAATATTGTGTCCTTAGAACTGTCTCCCACTGCCCATGTATTTAGTTTTGTATTTCCATTTGACCTGTTCACTTGTATAAACAGTATGCCACTCTATGTTCCACTCCGCAGTCTACTGAACTATTCTATTCACTCAGTGTTCCATGTACTCCCTCACACTTTCACTCTCTCCCTCACACTTTCACTCTCTCCCTCACTCACTCACTTATTCTCTCCTTGCTTAGCCCCATTAGTTTTCAAATTTTAAGACAGTCGGCCCAGTAGTTTGGCGATTATAAGACCTTTCGCCTTATTTTTATGTCAATATTAAGGAGTATCGTTTCCTCTAGGTGTTGATTTTTTCCTGGCGAGCGATACCGAGCCTGTAATTAATTAGGGACTGGCCTTCGGCCAATTTTTTTTTTTTACCGAAAACTGTTCAAGTTCATCTTGAAGGGGATTTTTATTATTATTATTATTATTATTATTATTATTATTATTAGTTAGGGAGGAAACTAAAAATATAATTTATAAATAGATAAATCGACCAATAAACAAACCCCTCTCCCTTTAACCCTTTCAGTACAATGGCCCCTTCTTCACTTTATCCTGGCTACCATTAGACTGGTATGTCATAGCACGCCATTTTAGGTTTTATTCTATCTTCAGACGATTTCATGCAACTTAGGAAGGACCTGTCATTGTTAAAAGATTAAATGGTATGGGTTTAACTCAATTTAGGAAGGACCTGTCATTGTTAGGAAATTGATTGATATAGTCTTAACTCAACTTAGGAAGGACTTGTCCTTGTTAGACGATGAATTGGTACAGTCGTTAATCTATTCATGCTTATTGATCTTTCCAAAGCCGAGTAAATAATTATATTATCTAGGATTAGCACGCACACAATAAATATATAATTACGTATGCCTTGAAGCAATGCTGGCATGACTAGCCTACGAACCAAGACACACTGATGCCTGCCTACATAGATATATCACATTGATATTCTGTGAGTGTGTGAGTGTGTGTGTGTGTGAGTGTGAGTGTGTGTGTGAGTGTGTGTGTGGCTCTTGCATTGATACAAATGATTATGTAAAAGATCTTGGTATTACACTCAGTCGAGATGGTACATTTGGAATGCATATAACCAATGTGGCAAAGAATGCTCGTAACCAAGCTGGATGGATCCTACGAACCTTCCGAACGCGTGACATGATCCCCATGCTGACGCTCTACAAGTCACTGGTCATTCCACTGTTGGAATATTGCTGTCAGCTATGGAGCCCATGGAAGGTGGGAGAGAAGCAATTACTCGAAGCAGTTCAACGCTCATTCACCAATAAAATCTCTGCCGTCCAACACCTAGACTACTGGGGGAGGTTGGAAACTCTCAAGCTTTTCTCATTAGAAAGACGCAGGGACAGATATGCCATCTTATATGTCTACACAATATTGATTGGCATCACAACCAACAACCTTAATATAGGTTTTCACATCCATCAACGACTGGGCCGTCTCTGCCACATACAGCGGGTACACCCCAGAGCAGCCACCCAGAGTTAAGATGCTCAAGGAGAACGCCTTTGCGACACGAGGACCCCTTCTCTTTAATGCCCTACCCAGATATATGCGTGACTCAACTGAACCAAGTCTCGAGAAATTTAAAAATCAACTGGACAAATTTCTCTGGACACTATCTGATCAACCCAAACTGCCCCACTACCACCTCCGCGCCGCTAGCAATAGCATTATGGACCAGCTGGCGCAGAGACGGGCAGATGGAATGTACTAGTGGTGGCGCATCAGCGTGACCACGGGCGGACAACACTGCCTGCAACTACTACCTACAGGTGTGTGTGTGTGTGTGTGTGAGGAACATTTATTATGTGTCGGAATGTTAATTATGGACTTGTAAATATGGGGAGTTGCTCAAGAGGTATGGACGCCTATTCTCTCTCTCTCTCTCTCTCTCTCTCTCTCTCTCTCTCTCTCTCTCAACAATAAAGGGTATAAGTAAGGTAAAGCAGACAAGTTGGATATATTGACAGTATTTTATCCCTGATTACTCACTATACCTTTCTATTATTAGATGACATTATCGCTACCTGTATTCTCAAGGCAAATTGATATGGCCACCTTATTTACCACTTTCATGCCTATTTTATTTACCCATGTTTTTGTCAACGTTTCTAAATACAGTTTAAAGAATCAACATGTTATATGGAACCGTAATATGATCTTTTGTTTTGCGAAGAAAGTAAATTACATATTAATTCATTTGCATTACCCACTTCGGATATTATCTTTTCAATAATTTAAGGAACACAGTTAGGACTCACGTGTGTTTGAATAAATGTTTGTTGTTTCTGATTTGTGTTTAGGGAGCCCACCTCGATTTGTTTTCTGTTTCTCTCCCTCTCTCTTCGGCTTGTATCCATTCGGCCCCATTCACTCTACTGTTTTAAGACGTTTACTCCCATCCAGGTGTCAGTATTTTCCTGGTGAGCGGTAGAGAGCCAGCATATATATATGTATTTTTGTTTTGAGAGCAAGCTAAATTTGCAACTTTTCGATTGAAAAATGTACCCAGCGAAGCCGGATTTCTCCATACAATGTTGGCTCGCTATCGCTCGCCAGGAAGATATCGACACCTGGATGGGGATAAACGTCTTAAAAACAGTTGGCTGAATGGGGCCGAATGGACACAAGCCAGAGAAAGAGAGAAAAGGAGATAAAGATAAAAACAAAAGGTGACCCCCCCTTAACATTATACGAATGATAACCTTCAATACTATGATTCATGATGTGCTTGGCCCTTTTACAACAATGACTTATTAATCATATTGTCCTGGCTAACGTTATACGATTGTATTCAACTTTGGAAATATCTATTGAAACCAAATGGGTGAAGACTATTTTAATTAACCTTTTATTCCCACATCTTATCTAATAATATCCATAATGTAATGATAATATAGCATTTTGTAATCAATGGTTTAATTACTTGAACTTGTACTAGAATAGGTCGTGTAATAGGTCGTGTAATAGGTCGTGTAATAGGTCGTGTAATAGGTACGAAATCAGGGAAGGTATTTTTGACCCATCCAATATTTTGACCACTATTAGACGATTGTATGCAGCGTAGGAAGGACCTTTAGCAATAATAAGGCTTCAAACTATTTCGACCAACCCTTTTAACTATCGCAGATCTTTCCTAAGCTCCAGAGTATCGTCTAATTATAGCTAGAATAAAATATAACACACGTCGCTGGTACTCAAAGGGTTAAAGGATGTTGTGAGAAAATGATTGGTCCAAGTATGTTTTGTGATTTGCGTTGTGGTCTGTTATATTATCAACTCAGCGTAAACCGAGTGGTTTCATACCGAGAGATCCCACCCGTATACTGTGCACCACCAACCAGCCTGTCCTCCTAGACCGTTAGATAGATTGTCACCAGATTTCACAGTTATATCTGATTATGCAATGCAAGGGTTAGTCATTTTGTTTTCTTTTCTTTTACTCAAAGGTCAAGGTCAAAAGTCAATTTAAAAATATGGTCAATATTTAATAGGCCTACAGTATATACAGTATACAGGGTTTGTTCAGAGTCTTCAATTTCACTGTACAGGTTACTGGTAACAAAGATATTTTATTGGGCGAATATTACATCAGTATTCTAAAAAGCAAGGTCAAAGGTCTTTTTTTTTTTTTTTTTTTTTTTTTAGTAGTATTAGGCCTGTCTAGCTGTGTGTGTGTGTGTGTGTGTGTGTGTGTGTGTGTGAGAGAGAGAGAGAGAGAGAGCCTGCATTATGAAGCCAAGGATATATTATTTGACTTGGTAATATGTAAATATTAATGTGCGACAACAGTGGATTGGTGAAAGTGGACAAGCTGCTGGAATGCAAGTCAAATAAACATACTAAACATTATTCCACTAAATTATAATATTACAAGAAGCTGAATGTCTCTATGATATAATTTCGCATACTATGAGTGCAATGTCTTTAGTTATCGTCAGTTAAATCTCTCTCTCTCTCTCTCACACACCATTTTATTCAAACCGTATATAATTGTTGAAAAATGTGGCAATTGATCGAACACGGATTGCCAGCGACCATCACAATCTCCTCAGTGGCCGTTGTCGGAGATACTAACATACTTACTCACACACACACACACACACACACACACACACACACACACACACATACACACACACACACACACACACACAAGACAATTGTACAGTCACGCTCATAGGTTGTGTTCTGCCTCTATAATTTAGTCTTAACAAAATACTTAAAGGGGTGTTTTTTCTGGACCCCATTCTCCCTTATGTTTAGCTCTACTAAGGTTGAGATTTTAAGACGTTTGCCACATTGTTTTGACTATTTTAAGATAGTTCGCCCATTTCTTTGTAATTTTTAAGACCTTTCGTACCATTTAAGTGGTATTATTTGTTCTTGGTGAGCGATAGCGAGTATGTAATTTAGGAAGAAACGGCCTTCAGCCCAGACATTTTTAAACCGAAAAATGTGCAGATTTATCTCGAAGGGGGGCCTGCACCCACACATACATCTACACAAATACATCTATGGGAGAAACACAAACTGCCACCCACACAGACACAGACACAGACATCCCCCCCCCCCCCCTCACACACACACACACACACACACACACACACACACACACAACCCCTCCCTCACACACACACCCACACTACATACACAAACACACACACACACACACACACACACACACACACACACACACACACACACACACACACTCTCCAGTTTCAAATAAAAAAGATCAACAACCCCAGTAGACCTACCCATGAAAATATACAAAGAATTTTCGGTGGAATTTGCCACCCCCCTTTGCTCGATAATTAATGCCTCCTTAAGGCAAAGTAAATGCCCTGCAGACTGGAAAACTTCATACGTCACTCCAATCCCCAAAACCCCCTCCCCACATTCTCTTAATGAACTCAGACCAATTGCCATTACGCCCATCCCTAGTCTAATCTGTGAGGACTTTGTATTCACCTGGGCTTACTCACAAATCCGTCACTTGATAGATCCCCAACAGTTTGGCAACGTAAAAACCTCCTCCACCACTCTTTCTTTCAAGTCTTTCTCTTCTCAAGATTTGTGTAAATATAATCTAGGAAGCTAATAAGACAGTGGTCTTATTAGCTTCCTAGATTATATTTACACAAATCTTGAGAAGAGAAAGACTTCCCTCGCCCTTGCCTTTATTGACTTCAGGAAAGCATTTGACCTTGTTGACCACACCATCATCATCAACAAAGCCATAAAGTTGGGGCTACATCCTACCCTGGTTGCGTGGTTGACCGACTTCCTTAGTGACAGACGACAAGCAGTGCGATACCAAGGCTTCATCTCCACCTTCCTAGACATCACATGTGGAGTCCCACAGGGCACAAAGATGGGGCCTCTATTGTTCCTCATCTTGATTAATGATGCCCTAAAGGACACCCCATTCCACTGGAAGTACGTGGACGACTCGACAGTCGGCATTACTGTCGATAACACCTCCCCTAACTATGACCCCCTACAAGACATCCTCGACCGTCTTCAAGCATGGACCACAGACAATCATGTGACTATCAATCATGACAAGACAGTGGTCATGCACATCAACACTTCCGTTACCGACCTTCCTCCACCCACTGTCACAATTGGTCCTCATCCCCTTCAGCTTGTTGAGTCCACCAAACTCCTCGGAATCACTGTGGACAACAAACTGAACTGGAAGAAACATGTAACTACCACAGTCAGGACCGCCACTTACAAGTTGTTTATGCTAAGGCGGTTGAGATCCCTGGGGGCGCCGAAGAATGAGCTGAAGAGTATATATAACACCTTCATACTCCCTAAGCTCACCTACGCCTCTCCCGCCTGGTCCTCCTCTCTAACCCTAACACAACAACGTCAACTGGAGAGAGTTCAGAGGAGGGCATGCAGGATCATCCTGGGTGGCACATATCCAGGGTACGAGGAAGCTCTCACCACCCTTAGCATACCTGCACTCTCAACCCACCACTACAACACACTCAAACAGTTTGCATCTAAGCTGCTTGTTCACCCACGACACAGAAACTTACTTCCACCAGACGCCCCTAGACCTACACGTGCAGCTCGTCATTTCAACACACTCCAACCAATAAGAGCAAGAACTGACAGATATAAAAATAGTCCTATCCCAACCATTGTTAATATTATTAACAATGTGTAATAACGGCCTGTCACACCATATATACGCGCCCACCTTTAATAATATATGCATAAGTGTGTGTGCGTGTGTGTATTAGAATATAATTTATGTATGTATTTGCTTGAGTTTGTTTATGTATATGTGTATATATGTATCTATGTATGTGCAGTATATGTGTATGTATGTGTGCGTATATGTGTATGTATGTATGCGTTATTTATGTATATATATATATGTGTCTATAGTGTATACTGTTTGTGGTTCGAGCCCGGCTGAGAGTATCAGGTAGGATAAGAGAAGAGCATATAAGCATGTAATGTGCATATATTTATGTATATGTATGTCTGTGTGTATGTGCTGTCAATGGTTCGAGCCCGGTTGAGAATATAAGGTATATAATATATATATGTACTGTACGTGTATTTATATGGTCATATGCACATATGTATGTAAGTATACGTACATATGAGCGAGAACATATTGCTCACTAGCGCAACTTCTGATTATAAATCTATGCATAAGCATTATCTATTATTAAGTGTTCGCGTATCTTCATCCATGTATTTCCACCCTTAACAATAGAATGCCCAGCTCTTCCATATTTCGCCTTCTGTCTCACACACACACACACACACACACACACACACACACACACACACACACACCTACACTACCGAGGATTAACCTCCCATTGTAGTACCTGCACCCTTCCACCTGCACCTGCACCTCTTCCATATTTCGCCTTCTGTCACACACACACACACACACACACACACACACACACACACCTACCCTCCGAGGATTAACCTCCCATTGTAGTACCTGCACCCTTCCATCTGCACCTGCACCTCTTCCATATTTCGCCTTCTGTCACACACCCACACCCACACACACACACACACACACACACACACACACACACACCTACACTACCGAGGATTAACCTCCCATTGTAGTACCTGCACCCTCTTCTTTACCCTGACATACCAAAACAGTTTCTGTATGTATGTATGTTTGTGTGCATACGTGAGCGTTTGTGTTGTTCTGTATTATGAGTAAGTAAATAAAAGTGTATAATTATGTACTGTATATCACTTACTCTCATGGTTATTTTATGATAATTTGTATTCTGCACATGCATCATTATTGTATTTATTTATTTTGTTTGTAAACTAAGCTTACCATCCTCATATCTGTACATCTCATGTTCATCCACTAAATTGTAAAATGTGTATTTTCAGCTCATGAGGCTGCCATTCTTTAATAAACCGTTTATTATTATTATTATTATTATTACACACACACACAACCCCTCCCTCACACACACACCCACACTACATACACACACCCACACCATACACACAAATACACTACATACACACACTCCCACACTACATAACTATACACACACACACCATACACACAAATACACACACCATACACACACACACACACACAGAAGGAAGGGCGTGTGTAATCTGTTATTCTAGGCAAGCAAAGGTCCGAATGTAAGGCGAAGTACAGTCACAGTCAAACATTAATGTCGTACCTCCAGCATATATATTTTGGTCTTGTTTAACCCTTGCAGTGTACATGACGTATTTTGGTTTATTATAGTATATTATTGTATCCAGTTGAGGAAGGATCTGTAGGAGCGAATTATTATATTACATATTTTTATCCAGTCGAGGAAGGATCTTTTGGAGCTAGAGGTGCCATTGAGATAGAGGGGTGGTATTCTTAAAAATTTATTTCCCATCGCAGCGCCTATTACCGAACAAATATTGTGGGAATGAGCGTTGTTTACAGAGAATACACAGATTAAAACTCCAATTTCCCAAGGTATCGTAATTTTTCAAGATATTTCGTCCAATAACGGCGCTTCGAAAGGAAAGAATGGTTTAGGAATACCACTCTAGTCCCCTTTGATTCCTAGAGGGCCTTCCTAAGCTAGATAAAATCGCCCGGTGATAGCCAGAATATAATGAAAGCAGAATCATCGTGTGTTGAAAGGGTTAACACGGGATTAACCCTATCTGGTGCAGGGCGTGTCTTTATGGAACCACCCTGTTTCACTCCATTGGTTTGGAGGTTTCAACACGTTTCACCTCATTAGTTTGGCGATTTAAAGATACTTCACCCCATTCTGGTGTTGATTTAAAGAGTTACTATGCATATAATTATGTTTTCACCAACCCACCAATTAACTTTACAAATAAACCTAATTAACGACATCAAGCCTAACCAAGCCTAGCCTAATCTAATCTAACCAAGCCTAACCTTACCTAATCTAACCAAGCCTAACCTTACCTAATCTAACATAACCTTACCTTACAATGCATAACCTAACCAAGCCTAGCCGAATATAACCTAACCTAACTTAACCAAGCCTAGCTGAATATTACCTAATCAGACCTAACCTTACCTAGCCTAGCTTATTATAACCTACGCAGACGTAACCTAACCTAACTTAGCCAAATATATCCTAACCAGACCTAACCAAGCCTAGCCGAATATAACCTAACCAGACCTAACCTTACCTAATCTAGCCTATTATAACCTACCCAGACGTAACCTAACCTTATCTAACCAGACCTAACCTAACTTAGCCAAATATATCCTACCCAAACCTAACCTAACCTAACCAACCCTAGTCTAAACTATCCTAACTTAACTTGACCTAACTCGACCTAAGCTTACCGTACCTAACCTAACCAAGATTAGCCTAAACTAACTTAATCTAAGCTGTTTAGGATCGTGGTTGTGGCCGTTTTGAGCTTCTGCTATCTTGTAAAATCACTACTGTTTTGGGTATATTGTGTGTGTGTGTGTGTGTGTATGTGTGTGTGTATGTGTGTGTGTGTGTTCTTTGTGTGTGTTTTCTGTGGGTGTGTAAATAATAATCATAATAATTGTTGGTTTATTGTTCACTTGCAGCCGTGAGGCTGAAAATCTACTGAGTAAATATTATACTTATAACCTAGGTACAGTACAATGCTTATTCTACCTTAACTACGAGGTCACATGCGATCTTTGGCGACCGTGATGTGCCGAGTTCCCACCATAGTACATACGCAGATGTACTAATGCGAAGTACGTGTAGGCTGACACAGGCTCATAGTTGAGCAGCTTGGCTAGGAAAGGACCACAATACAATCCTTTTCATCGGGAGAGCTGAACATACTTTTCGGATTCTGGGGGATTTGAACTCTTCACCTCGCGGTTAGCGTACAGTGGTCTAGACCACTCGGCTAACCCGTATATGTGTGTGTGTGTGTGTGTGTGTGTGTGTGTGTGTGTGCTAGCCGTGACCTATTAGTTTTATACTAGGGAAAGTGAGGAGGTTGGAACTTGTGTCCTTTAGAATATACAGGATGAGTGTGTTAGTGTGTGTGTGCGTGTGTGTGTTTGTGAGTGTGTGTGTGTGTGAATGTGTGTGTTTGAGTGTGTTAGTGTGTGTGTGTGTGTTTGTAAATGTGTGTGTGTGTGTGTGTGTGAATGTGTGTGTTTTTTTTTTTTTTTTTTTTTTTTTTTTTTTTTTCTATATTCCAACTACTCCCTCTCGGGCATAGGCTGAGAGCCTGTACATTCGACCGCTCAACACGGTGAAGCCCGTGAGGTCTTGTTCCAGTCTGGGGAGTGAGACATGTGAAGCATCCATCATGGCACGAAGCAGCTCCATCTCTGAAGCTGCTGGTTGCTTCGCTCAAGTGCTTCACCGTCTCACCCTCCAGACTCAGACCCTCACTCTCAGAACGCCACCTATTGAGCAGTGAACTCACTAGGCATTGTCCCCCTGTAACATATTTTGAATATGGGAATATTCATACAGTGTTATTTAATCAGGGAACAATGAGGGTATTTTTTTTGGCATTTCGGTGGGCTTTGTGGTAATGCACTGATACTAGGTACAGCACAAATTCAATCCCAATAATATCTTCCCATTGACATATCGGGATTTGAACCCGGGTCCATTGGATTACCAATCCAGTGGCATGACCACTCCACCACACCTCCCCTGAGTGTGTTAGTGTGTGTGTGTGTGCGTGTGTGTGTTTGTGAATGTGTGTGTGTGTGTGAATGTGTGTGTTTGAGTGTGTTAGTGTGTGTGTGTGTGCGTGTGTGTGTTTGTGTTTGTGAATGTGTGTGTTTGAGTGTTAGTGTCTTGTGATTAAAGACAAAATAAACGAGATGTCAGCTCCCTTACCAAATATCATCCTAATGGGTGATTTCAACTTACCAATAATTGACTGGGAAACTGAAGTGGTACAAGGAAGATCTACAGATGCACAATTACAAGCAGCTGCCCTCCTTGACCTAGCAGAGAACTACTGCATGAACCAGTTGTGACGCACCCAGTGCGTGGCAACGCAACCTGATTGTACTCCTTGGTACTCCACTGTACCGCCACTGTGCGGTACCGCTGTACCGTGCTGGCTGCCTATATTGAGTGTGACAACGTATAACTATGTTCTTTGTATCTCTGCAAAGGTCTCGTCATGTGCTAACCAGTGGTGGGTTTTGTTTTAAGCCATGTCGAGACCTTCCATTTAATATGTAGTATCAATAGAGAAGTTGATAGATAAGACAATGGGAGTTCAGAGAGAGAGAGTGAGTTAGTTTTCGGAGCGAGAGGGTAGCAATGCGCCACGCTGCCGGGGGGGTGGTTGCCAGACGTATGGACCGGTTGGCAGCCTTGCGCTTATAGCTAGGCGCGACAGGGTTGGTACTCCATTGCCGCCTGCCTATGCTGCCTGGGCTGCCCATGTTGTCGTACTGCACATTGCCTGGAGGCTCGCTGTGTGTTCCATGATCAGGTTGCCTAGAACCTTTGAGATTCTAACATCCCTTGCCCTCTCTCCCAACTTCTCACGGTTGCACTCTTTCTCTCTGACGACATTACTCTCATTTCATTCTTCTCTCTATTTAAATGCATAACCTTCCCTTGAGGTCCTAAAGGAGTTTCAGCACTCACCTCTCGTATTACTCTTAGGACAAGCATATATTTACATGTATTAGATTAAAGGGGTTAATGTGAACAGCGATCTTCTTGATGAGGATAGTTGGTGAACGTTCTACATGTTCACGAGTTATATGCCCAGCTCTTCATCCAATTTGTGACTAGACTAGTGCCATGTGTAAGAGCCCGACCATGCCCAGGAGTTGTCTGTAGAGGGGCGAGGACTTAGCCTTGATTTGCCTACCGAGCCAGGAGCGAGTGCAGTACCAGAGACTACAGCTCGCTCGTAGTGCCGGTATAGTAGAGTAACGTAATTTATCTGTCCTTGTGTTCTCTGCAGTCTTTTCCTGGGTTCTCGCTTTCGGTGCTGGGACTCGTTGTTCCTGTGACTTGGCCTGCTAGCTAGAACACATGGGGATGATGAGTGGGTTATATCTTTATTTTACTATGCATTGCAGCTCTCTTTAAGTTTATGTATGTAACACTTTACAATACACATTACTCACACACAAGACAACACTATTAATACTTTCATGTATCAATTAACTGCACTGTCGTTTTGCTGCTGTGTCCGGAGTTCTGTTGCGTAGGGCGCATACGGACTCAGAGGGGAGACAGAGTGAGAGAAGCGAAGTAGCCTATGCGGTAGTAGGCTACCGGCGCCGAACTGTTGCCTGCAACCTTTTAGTTATTCCAAGTATAGATTCATTATTACAATAAGTGACTACTATTTATGTTCCTTCCATGTGTATTATTAGGTATCTACTGGATCATGAACATCTTGTATGCTACATGCTAGTGCATGTTAGTAGGGGACAGTTATTCTAGTGCACGCGCTTTCAAGTAGGCGTGTACATTTGTCATTTAGCATTTCACTGTCATACCTTTAGCCTGCTTCTATTCTACATTATTAGAGGCTTAATATTAACGTAGTTTCTTGAGTATTGCATTTCTTTAGTAATAACGTAACCTATAAATGTCTGAGGGAGTTTAGCCTCATAGCCTACCCCTGTTGTACACTTTCGCCGAGTTAAGGTACCTCGTTACCATAGACGATAACTCTGTAGGGCGTTGGTGCTTTTGTTGTCTGGAGCATATAGTATTTGGGACTGGAATCGAGCGTGTCGTTGTCACATAAGCCATTTCTGTCCTACGATCAAGAATCCCGAATATGTATTGCCGATCCAGCCGTAACAAAATGGCGACCTTGCACAAGATTCAGTAGTATCCTATCACATGTTTTTTGGAGAACTATTCTATGCTACCTAGTAGAGCTGGCTAGAATTTTCTTGCATATTGGAGGAATTTTTATTGTGTCATTATTGTATTGGTGGACTTGCAGATTGTTTCGTTGGGGGTGTCTAGAGTAGAGTCATTCAAGCATCTTTAACATTTTGTGAGTCGAGACTGCAATTAGTAATAAGCACTTTTTTTTTTTTTATGAACAGCAATTGTATAACCAGCACTATGTCTAATGACTCATCATTTACGGGGAGGATAACACGGTACAGCCTAGTGACCAGCAAGTACAACAGATATTTAGGGAGGGGAGTGTTATAAGTGGAGAGAGGGATGCCCGGGCATTTTTGCAGACACCTTTGACCGAACAGCGCCTGCAGGCTATTGATTGTTACGGTCTTCGCTGTTTAGCCACGGTTTTGGGCGGGACTGTCCTGACAGTTGGCCCAAGAAGAATTTGGTGGCATGTTTGTTGGGTGATGGCGATGGGGCGGTGGGTGGAGTGGGGTCTTGGGGGGTTCCCTCCAAGCCTCCATTCCACTCTACCCCTGAGCTGGGCCCTCAGCCAGCGATTCTTAGCACGATGCAGCAGGAGGGTTCTCAATGGCAAGCTGGCTTACCCGTAAACACGTCTCGGTGTGGATCCCCCATTTTGTGCTCTCCCCCCCCAGGCCTGTCTCCTGAGATGTTATTTCAGCTAGAACTAGCTAAGCTTAAGTTGCAAGAGAGTCAACAGGCTAGTATAGAACGGATTAAGCTGCAGGAGACTCAGATACAACAGGCTAGTATAGAACGCATAGAGGTTGCTAGAATCCAAGCCAATCAGGATGCAACCAGGTACCAGGCTGAAATGGATGTCGAGAAGTCTAGAGTAGAGACCACGGGGCGTCATCTCGGTGGTGGGCACAGGGTTACAGACTCACTTTCGCATTTAATTAAGTTAGTACCCGCATTTGATGAGACAGCAGTGACTGAGTTTTTTGCTCGTTTCGAAAAGAAGTGTCGTGAGTATGACTGGCGGAGGTTAAATGGGCAGCATTAGTTTCATCACGTCTAGTGGGTAAGGGGTTGAAAGCCTACGATGCACTGTCACTGGACGAGAGTGTCGTGTATGGACTGGTGAAGGAGGCTGTGCTCCGGGCCTACGAACTGCAACCCGAAACTTATAGATTGAAGTTCCGTGGCGTGAATAAGAAGAGCGACGTCAGTTTTATGGAGCACGCACGGGACTTAACAGATGCATGTAATAACTGGTTTCGGTCCGAGCACGCAGAGTCGGCTGAGGAAATTAAGCAACTTTTCTATCTGGAACAGTTTTACAAATGTACTGGAACCGATCTAACGCTGAACATTAAGGAAAAATGTCCCAAGACAGTAGAGGAGGCTGCCAAGATGGCAGACTTCAGATTATCATTGATTCGTGGTTGCGGTGCCACTCAGAGGGCTGAGTCAGGGCAGAAGGGGCGCTATACCCCACCCACCAGAGTTTTCGATAATAACAAATCCTATGACACACATAACCACACTAAATGCATTGCACCTAATTAACACCTACAAACACAAGCCTCTCCCGTTTACTAAAGGTCAGGCCCCTTCTTCGCCCGCACAAGGGAAGAAGCCCATTGGGGATGTGAAATGTTACAAATGTCAGAAGCTAGGCCATTATTCACGTGAGTGCCCTAGTAACACTCCCGCTAAGCCGGTGTCATTGGTTCACAGTATCGGTGTGTCTCTGAAGGCTGCAGCAACTGCCCGGGGTAGGTTGTCAGCAGCTGAGGCACACGCGGTAAAGAAGCGTACGGAAGGCTCGACACCTGTCCGGGACACTTTCTGTAGCCATCGGGGGCACGGGTTTGTGAGCTGGGGGAGTGAACTACGGAGGGTTGACTTGCTGAGGGATACGGGGGCTTCGCAAACTTTGTTGAGGAACTTCACAGGGAAACCGATAAATGCGGCCAGAGTTGTTGTGGTGCAGGGTATAAATGCTACGAGGTCATACCCACTTGTGAGGTTGGAGTTGAGAGTGGGAGAGGTGTGCAGGGAGCTGGATGTAGGGATCGTTGAGTGTTTGCCAGTTGAGGGCGTCGACCTTCTTCTCGGCAACGACTTTGCGGTGCCCACTTCCGGGACTCCACCCTTAGTCGTTGCCGAGAGGGCGGCCGACGTGGATGGTGAGAATCGGGAATGGGTTGGGAGGTGCCAACAGGATGAGATGGCCTGTGTGGTAACCCGATCTCGCTCTGCGGCTCCTGCACAGCCTAGCACTCAACCTCGGGGACAGTGGAGGAAGGATCAGGAGAAGGTTGCTAAGGGCAGGAAAAGGGACATTGATTCTGCTGCACTTCTCGGTGATTCGGTACTTGGACCTATAATAAACACGGGAGTTGACTCTGGCCCAGATATGGGGTGTAACAAGGCAGAGTTGGGTAAGACTTCGCGTGAGGCAAGAGCTGTAGCGAGAGCCACTAAGGCAGTAGAGCCTACTAGCCAGGGTAATGTCTTATTACAAAACCATCTTGATGCATTGACGCCCAGGGACATTAGTGAGCAGCAGCTGCAAGACGCTAGCCTAGCTCGTTATAGCAATGGTGCCATAGAGTTGGAGGAAGATGGGGATGCGAAGCCGGGAGATTTCTTTAGGCTCAACAGGATATTGTACCGCAGATTTCTAGACCCCAAATCGAAGTGGGAGGGCGGTGCGAGGGTAGTAGACCAGGTGGTTGTTCCAAATAAGTATAGAGAGTCCTTATTGTGTCTGGCGCATGATGTGCCGGTGGCGGGTCATTTGGGGGTAACAAAAACATTGGCGGCATTGGGCAGGTTTTTCTGGTGGCCTGGGGTCAAGGCTGATGTCTGTGCATGGGTGGCTGGGTGTGCGACCTGCCAGACAACGGGGAAGCCTAACCAGACCATCCCGAAGGCACCTTTGTTTCCCATACCTGTCACCGGGCCTCCGTTCAGCAAAGTTGTAGTAGATTTGGTTGGCCCTTTCCCGCCTACTAGTAGTGGCAATAAATTCCTGTTGACAATCATGGATGTGGCTACGAGATACCCGGACGCATACCCCATGAGAAACGGCTCGGCAAAGGCAGTTGTTAAAAACTTATTATTGTTCTGTTCCCGTTATGGATTTCCACGTGAGGTGCAGTCAGACCAGGGGAGCAATTTTACATCCAAATTGTTCAAGCAAACCCTTCAGTTGCACGGTATATGTTCTGTAGTGTCGTCAGCCTACCATCCCGAGAGTCAGGGAGTCTTGGAGCGGTGGCACTCGACCCTGAAGAGTATGCTACGCTGTTACTGTGCAGAACATGACACTGATTGGGATTTGGGTCTGCCGTATGTTCTGTTCGCTGCACGTGAAGTCCCAGGAGAGAGCCTGGGGTTCAGTCCAAATCAACTAGTCTTTGGCCATAATGTGAGAGGACCTTTAAGTATGGTGAAAGAGATCTGGGAGGGCGAAGAGAAGCCGGGGTCTGTACTTAAATATATCCTTGAGAGCCGGGAGAGACTTATAGGTTGCATGGCAGCGGCAGGTAATAACTTGGTTAATGCACAGGCGGTCATGAAGCACCAGTATGACGCCAAGGTGAAGCTTCGGGAGTTTTCGGTGGGTCAGGAGGTAATGTTGCTTTTACCTTTGCCTGGACACCCCCTTTCTGCCAAGTTCATTGGGCCGTATGTGGTGGCTAAGAAACTGTCCGACCTTGATTATCTCGTTGCAACACCTGACCGTAGAAAAAAACATCAGTTATGTCATGTTAACCTCATGAAAGAGTATGTGAGACGCCCCTCAGAGCCTCTCGCTGTCCCTGTGCTGGCCTGCAGCGGCCAGGGTGGAGAAGGAGGTGGGGACAGTCATGCTGCTGAGGAGGATAGCTGGAACTGTGTCATTTCCGCGGAACAGTGGGCGGGGAATACTGAACAAGAGGCTAGGCAAGCTGTAAGTCACCTGCCTGAGCACCAGGGTGCTGCTGTCCTAGGCCTGTTCAGGTCATACCCCTCTGTTTTCGCCGAACACCCAGGTCTCACTACTCAGGTAACGCACGACGTGGACGTCGGTGATAATGTGCCCTTCAAGTCAGTGCCCTACCGTGTGCCCCCGGTAAAGTTGCCAGCTTTACGGGAGGAGTTAAAGTACATGGTTGAGAGAGGGATGATCACTGAAGGTTATGTGAAGTGGACATCACCCGTCACGTTGCAGCCAAAACCTGACGGCAAGGTGCGGTTCTGCATAGATTTTCGTAGGCTAAATGGCTTGACCACTACCAACCCTTACCCTTTGCCTCGAGTTGACGACAGCGTGGACAAGATAGGGAATGCAAAGTACCTTACTAAAATTGATCTTGTAAAAGGCTACTGGCAAGTACCCCTGTCGGACCGAGCTAAGCAAGTTTGTGGTTTTGTGGTAGATGGCAAGACCTACCAATGTAACGTAATGCCTTATGGGCTTAAGAACGCACCTGCCACGTTTCAGAACCTGATGAACGATATTTGTGACGAAATCCCTAACTGCACGGTCTACCTTGATGACGTGATAGTGTATGATGACAATTTTGAAAATCACCTAAGGCACTTAGAGACCCTGTTTGGGAAGTTGCACGATGCTGGGCTGGTGGTGAACCTGAGGAAGTGCGAGTTTGTAAAGGCTACTGTGCAGTATCTTGGCTTCGTGGTCGGGTTAGGCCGGGTGTGCCCCCCCCTGAGCAAGATACAGGCTATCAATATGTTTCCCAGGCCCACCACTAAGCGCCAGGTCATGCGGTTCCTAGGTATGATAGGCTATTATAGGCGCTTCATCCGGGGATACTCTACTGTCTTAGCACCGTTAACTGATCTACTGTCGAAGTCAGTGAAGTTCTGTTGGGATGCGGAGTGTCAGAGGGCTTTCGACCTAGTCAAGCACCTGCTGTGTACACATCCGATTTTGAGAGCCCCAGACTTTTCCAGGAGTTTTCAGCTGGCGACTGATGCCAGCGGTGTGGGTGCCGGGGCAGTGTTACTGCAGACTGATTCCGAGGGCTTGGAACACCCAGTGAGCTTCTTTTCTCGCAAGTTTAATTCGGCACAAAGGAATTACTCGACTATAGAGAAGGAGCTTCTTGCTATCGTTTTGTCGCTCAAACATTTCGAAGTTTATGTTCCAGCCTACGGCCCGGTAGTGACGATTTATACGGACCATCATCCCTTGAAATTCCTAAATCAGTTTCACAATCGGAATATGCGGTTGACCAGGTGGTCCCTAATGCTCCAAGAGTATAATCTCAACATTCAGCATATTGCCGGGAGTGAGAACGTGATAGCAGATTGTCTATCAAGGGTTGATGATCCAGGATAGTCGTGCACGGTGTGTGGGTTGAGCAGGAGTAAAATTAGGCTATCATAACGCCGTCCAAAAAGATTATAAAACAATAAAATAAACGAGAATTTTTTTTTTTAGTTTTGTAAGTCTTTATTGTTGTAGCATGATGCATGCGATATTGTGTTTTATGTATAATTCACACTTCAGTTGTTGTGCACCTTTTGCAATTAGTGGCAGCTAAGGGTAGCAGGTCGGTTGGTTGCCTGTCAGATTTTGATAATGCTTCTAAGGTCGATTATCTAAAATCTTGGGGGGGCTGTGACGCACCCAGTGCGTGGCAACGCAACCTGATTGTACTCCTTGGTACTCCACTGTACCGCCACTGTGCGGTACCGCTGTACCGTGCTGGCTGCCTATATTGAGTGTGACAACGTATAACTATGTTCTTTGTATCTCTGCAAAGGTCTCGTCATGTGCTAACCAGTGGTGGGTTTTGTTTTAAGCCATGTCGAGACCTTCCATTTAATATGTAGTATCAATAGAGAAGTTGATAGATAAGACAATGGGAGTTCAGAGAGAGAGAGTGAGTTAGTTTTCGGAGCGAGAGGGTAGCAATGCGCCACGCTGCCGGGGGGGTGGTTGCCAGACGTATGGACCGGTTGGCAGCCTTGCGCTTATAGCTAGGCGCGACAGGGTTGGTACTCCATTGCCGCCTGCCTATGCTGCCTGGGCTGCCCATGTTGTCGTACTGCACATTGCCTGGAGGCTCGCTGTGTGTTCCATGATCAGGTTGCCTAGAACCTTTGAGATTCTAACATCCCTTGCCCTCTCTCCCAACTTCTCACGGTTGCACTCTTTCTCTCTGACGACATTACTCTCATTTCATTCTTCTCTCTATTTAAATGCATAACCTTCCCTTGAGGTCCTAAAGGAGTTTCAGCACTCACCTCTCGTATTACTCTTAGGACAAGCATATATTTACATGTATTAGATTAAAGGGGTTAATGTGAACAGCGATCTTCTTGATGAGGATAGTTGGTGAACGTTCTACATGTTCACGAGTTATATGCCCAGCTCTTCATCCAATTTGTGACTAGACTAGTGCCATGTGTAAGAGCCCGACCATGCCCAGGAGTTGTCTGTAGAGGAGCGAGGACTTAGCCTTGATTTGCCTACCGAGCCAGGAGCGAGTGCAGTACCAGAGACTACAGCTCGCTCGTAGTGCCGGTATAGTAGAGTAACGTAATTTATCTGTCCTTGTGTTCTCTGCAGTCTTTTCCTGGGTTCTCGCTTTCGGTGCTGGGACTCGTTGTTCCTGTGACTTGGCCTGCTAGCTAGAACACATGGGGATGATGAGTGGGTTATATCTTTATTTTACTATGCATTGCAGCTCTCTTTAAGTTTATGTATGTAACACTTTACAATACACATTACTCACACACAAGACAACACTATTAATACTTTCATGTATCAATTAACTGCACTGTCGTTTTGCTGCTGTGTCCGGAGTTCTGTTGCGTAGGGCGCATACGGACTCAGAGGGGAGACAGAGTGAGAGAAGCGAAGTAGCCTATGCGGTAGTAGGCTACCGGCGCAGTACTGTTGCCTGCAACCTTTTAGTTATTCCAAGTATAGATTCATTCTTATAATAAGTGACTACTATTTATGTTCCTTCCATGTGTATTATTAGGTATCTACTGGATCATGAACATCTTGTATGCTACATGCTAGTGCATGTTAGTAGGGGACAGTTATTCTAGTGCACGCGCTTTCAAGTAGGCGTGTACATTTGTCATTTAGCATTTCACTGTCATACCTTTAGCCTGCTTCTATTCTACATTATTAGAGGCTTAATATTAACGTAGTTTCTTGAGTATTGCATTTCTTTAGTAATAACGTAACCTATAAATGTCTGAGGGAGTTTAGCCTCATAGCCTACCCCTGTTGTACACTTTCGCCGAGTTAAGGTACCTCGTTACCATAGACGATAACTCTGTAGGGCGTTGGTGCTTTTGTTGTCTGGAGCATATAGTATTTGGGACTGGAATCGAGCGTGTCGTTGTCACATAAGCCATTTCTGTCCTACGATCAAGAATCCCGAATATGTATTGCCGATCCAGCCGTAACACAGTATATCCGAGTCCCTACACGTGGCAAAAATATCCTAGACCTATTCTTCACTAATAACGAAGAGAAGAGCTTGTCCATGAGTACACTGTAGACCCAACTACTATATCAGACCACAATATAATTGTAATGACGACCAACATAAAATCTTTAGAACACAACAAAGCAATGATACCACCCGAAAGAAACCTAAGTTTAAATGAACTAACAAAATTCAGTACTAATACATGCTGGGAGAATATTGATAGAGAATTGGGTGAATTATGTTGGGAGAAATTGTTGACAGATACAGACCCCAATAACCAATATGACTTACTGCTGAAACATTGCTTAGCGATTTGTGAAAAATACACCCCTATTAAAAAACAACCCTCAACCACTAAGAAAAGTCCCTGTGATCGAAGGATAATAATGAGAAAACGAAGATGACTACGAGTAAAAATTGCCCATTCTACCAACGACCACAACCGTACTATGATGCAGCGGAAAATCTTGACACTAAAGAGCAGTTGAAAACCTCTATTGAAAAAGAAATGAAGCTGAGAGAAGAACAGGCAGTATCTGCAATCAAGTCAAACCCTAAATACTTCTTCAAATATGCAAGTAACCGATCAACAATTAAGGCCGCTGTTGGCCCTTTAACAAGTGAGCACGGTAAAATTATTGAAGACCCAACAGAAGTTTGTGAAGCTCTTTGTAAACAGTACGAGAGTGTTTTCAGTACTCCTTTTAAAGATAAGATCATCACAGAACCCAACAACTTTTTCTCCAACAAGATCAAGGACCCATCAATAGAAGATATAGCTTTTACTGAGAATGATATAATAGAAGCAGTTAAAGAAATTTCCACCAATGCTGCAGCTGGCCCTGATGGTTTTCCGGCCATACTACTGAAGAAATGTGCAGAAAAGTTGTGTGTACCTCTCAAAATCCTATACAGATCTTCACTGGATTCCGGGATTGTTCCTGGATTACTGAAGAGAGCTAAGGTAACTCCCGTATTCAAAGGCGGGTCAAGAGGCAAAGCCGAAAACTACCGACCTATTGCCCTCACATCCCATATCATTAAAACTTTTGAGAACATTATTGTCAAGAATATTACAAACTACCTTGAACAAAACAATAAAATGAATGATAGCCAACACGGATTTCGACAAGGTAGATCATGCTTGTCCCAGCTCCTTGCCCATCATGAAAAAATTGTTAGTACACTAGAGAATGGCAGCAACATCGATGTAATCTACTTGGACTTCAGTAAGGCCTTCGACAAGGTGGACCACGGAATCCTATTACATAAAGTCCGCAATCTAGGAATAGTAGGTCGCCTTGGAGTATGCATCCATAACTTCCTGAACGAGAGAAAGCAATGTGTTGCTGTGGGTGGTGTCATTTCCCATGACTCAAATGTCTACAGTGGTGTCCCTCAAGGTTCTGTACTGGGGCCACTGCTGTTCCTCATACTCATATCCGACATTGACCAAGGTACACTCTACTCATAAGTCTCGTCTTTTGCCGATGATACCAGAGTAATGAAAGAAACTAAATCAATGGCAGATGTGGACAAATTAAAATCTGACCTTACCAAGCTATATACATGGGCCGAAACAAATAATATGTCTTTCAATAATAACAAATTTGAACTGGTTAGATATGGTACAAACAAAATAGAAGAAGTCCACTATTCGGCACATGATGGCCAAAGAATAAAGTGTAACAACAAAGTGCTAGACCTAGGGGTAACAATCAGTGATGATGCCACCTTCACTACCCATATCCTAGCAGTAGTACAAAAGACACGAGTCCAGGTTGGCTGGGTATTGCATACTTTCAGAACTCGTGAAAGCGAACCTATGTTAACCCTGTATAAGGCCTTGGTAATACCACTCTTGGAATATTGTTGCCAGTTATGGAATCCCTGGAAGTCACGAGAGAAACAAGCATTGGAAGGCATCCAGCGCTCCTTCACTAGTAAAATAGTGTCTGTGAAGGAGGAAGACTACTGGCAAAGACTTAAGTCTCTAAACTTGTACTCTCTAGAACGACGCCGAGAAAGATACTTGATCATTTATACCTGGAAAATTCTCAACAACTTAACCCCAAACCTGCTGGGAGAGGAAGAAAAGGAGTTGATAGAGATAAAAGAAAACCAACGACTGGGCCGTATGTGTATTATCAGGTCAATTAACTCAAGAGCACTGACAAGAGTTAAGACACTTAAAGAAAATGCCTTCGCTACACGGGGTCCGAAGCTCTACAATGCACTGCCAAAAAAACTAAGAAACCAAAACTACCCAACCGTTGAAAAATTCAAAAAGGACTTGGATGATTTCCTGTCATCACTGCCAGACCAACCAATCCTACCCCACTACTACCTCCGTGCTGCCAGCAACAGCATTCTTGACCAGCTGGCACAGAGGAGGGTAGATGGGATGTACAGTGGCGGCGCCGCAACGGCGTGGACCACAGGGCGCTAACTGACAGCCCTCAACTACAACCACAGGAACCACAGGTGTGTGTGTTTGTGAATGTGTGTGTGTGTGTGAATGTGTGTGTGTGTGCGTGTGTGTGTTTGTGAATGTGTGTGTGTGTGTGTGTGAATGTGTGTGTGTGTGTGTGAATGTGTGTGTGTGTGTGTGAATGTATGTGTGTGTGTGTGTGAATGGGTGTGTGTGTGTGTGTGAATGTGTGTGTGTGTGTGTGAATGTGTGTGTGTGTGTGTGATGTAGACAAAGCTTGAGTGTGTGTGTGTGAGAGAGAGAGAGAGAGAGAGAGAGAGTGAAAGTGAATAAGAATAAGGAAGACATTTGAGGAGGAAGCCAATGTGGCAGCATAATACAATTTAACAATAGTAACCGATATAATATGATGATTACGATAATTAATTAAGACACTCATTAAACATTTCAATACCAGTGCCGTCCTTTTAACTTTATTCTGACTGCTATTAGACGATTTTATTCAGTTCAAAATAGGCCTCCAGCAATGAACAGTCTTCGTACTATCTAACTTAACTATTTTTACTACCACAGATCCTTCTTAAACTGCACAAACTTTTCTAAATAAAGCTAGAATATAATTAAATTACTTCGCCGGTACTGAAGGGGTTAAGGGGGGGGGGGGTCATTTTTTTTTTTTTTTTTTTTTTTATCTTTCTCTCGTTTTCTCTCTTTCCCTGGCTTGTATCCATTCGGCCCCATTCAGCCAACTGTTTTAAGACGTTTATCCCCATCCATGTGTCGATTTCTTCCTGGCGAGCGATAGTGAGCCAGCATTGTATGGAGAAATCTGGCTTCGCCGGAGAAATTTTTCTATAAAAAAAATGTACAAATTTAGCTTGATGTCAAACAAAAATATATAAATGCTGGCTCGCTACCGCTCGCCAGGAAAATACTGACACCTGGATGGGGGTAAACGTCTTAAACAGTAGGCTGAATGGGGCCGAATGGAGGTGTGGTGGAGTGGTCTTGCCACTGGCCTGGTAATCCAAAGGTCCCGGGTTCAAATCCCGATGTATCAATGGGAAGATATTATTGGGATGGAATTTGTGCTGTACCTGGTATCAGTGCATTACCACAAGCCCACCGAAACGTCAATAAAATACCCTCATTGTTCCCTGATTAAATAGCACTGTATGAATATTCCCATATTCAAAATATGCTATAGGGGTGCAATGCCTGGTGAGTTATCTGCTCAACAGGTGGCGTTGTGTGTGTGTAAGTGTGAGAGTCCGAGTGTAGGGGATGAGACAGTGAAGCACGGGAACGAGGTGGCTTCAGAGATGGGGTCGTTTCGGGCCATGAGTGAGCACCGTGCCTCATGTAAAGGCAAGATGGCAGGTGCTCGTTGTACTCTACGTGCTTCACATGTCTCACTCCCTAGACTGGAACAAGACCTCACGGGCTTCACTGTTCATTGTAAAGCGGTGAATGTTAAGGCTCTCAGCCTATGCCCGAGAGGAAGTAAAGTTGGAATATAGAAAAAAAAAAAAAAAAAAAAAAAAGCCAAAGAGAGAGGGGAGAGACAGAGAGAAAAAAAGCGAGATAGGCTCCCGTAAAGACACAAACGGACACAGAAGAGAAAGTAGTTGCGAAAGAAAAGCCAAACGAAGATAAGATGAACGTAAAGTGAAAGCCGCAGTCAAAATATATAAAACATTGACAAGCGACAGAAAGCAAGGAAGCAACTTGGTTAAGGTGGGTCACAGGCTTTTTGTTCTCTCCTTTTCTCTCTTTCTCTGGCTTGTATCCATTCGGCCGCATTCAGCCTACTGTTATGAGACTTTACCCCCATCCAGGTGTCAATATTTTCCTGGCGAGCGGTAGCGAGCCAGCATATATATATATTTTTGTTTTGCAGCAAGCTAAATTTGTAAATTTTTCGATTGAAAAATGTCTCCGTCGAAGCCGGATTTCTCCATACAATGCTGGCTCGTTATCGCTCGCCAGGAAGAAATCGACACCTGGATGAGGATAAACGTCTTAAAACAGTTGGCTGAATGGGGCCGAATGGATACAAGCCAGAGAAAGAGAGAAAAGGAGAGAAAGATAAAAACAAGACCTTGTGACCCCCCCCCCCCCCCTTAAGCCTGACAACTTTCAGTCTTCTACTGTACTTCTCACTTCTCAGCTGTTCTTCTGTCTCTGTCCAATCAGGCCTACTCTTCTTTCCTAATTTTACTCCAACCCTCGTATCGCCCCTTTAATACTCTTCTGCTTTGCTCTCTCTTTCCTCCTGTACTTCTCTCTAATTCTCACTTTCTTCACACACACACACACACTCTCTCTTTCTTTCTCTCTCTCGCTCTTCCTTCTTTTCAATCCTTTCCTTCTTCAACTTTCCTTTTCTATCGGATATGCCATCTCTACTAGAATTAAGTCCTGACCACCTCGTTTGGATCGTAAGGTCTGTGTGGCCAGTGTATCTTATGTAAATCTATGCAAATCTATGTCTCTCTCTCTCTCTCTCTCACACACACACATCTCCAACCTGTCTATCCCTCTCTACCGATCTCTCTCTCTCTCTCTCTCTCTCTCTCTTACACATCTCCAACCTGTCTATCCCTCTCTACCGATCTCTCTCTCTCTCTCTCTTACACATCTCCAACCTGTCTATCCCTCTACCGATCATTCTCTCTCTCTCTCTCTCTGTCTCTCTCTCTCTCATCTCTCTCTCTCTCTCTCTTCTCTCTCTCTCTCTCTCTCTCTCTCTCTGTACTCTCTCTTTACTAGTAACAAATCAAATAGCAGCATTGAGAAAGTCCCTAATTTCAAGAAAGCAAATTTTCATAAACTTAAATCAAAACTTAAAGAAACTGACTGGAGCTTTCTGACTAACAATAACGACATAAATACATCTTGGGAGTGTTTCACAACCACTTACCTTAAGGCAGTGCAAGACTGCATACCATCGAAAATACGGCGTCCAGGCCAAAATGATAAGCCCAAATGGTGGAATAAAGATATTTCAGACTGTCTGCTTGCTAAAAAATTTGCTAAGGATAGATTAAAATCCTCACAAAATGACGAAGAACGGGTGAAATTTGTAGAGCTACGGACGCAAAGCCAAAAAGTTAATTAAGCAAAGTAAAAAGACCCTGGAGTTACATGTTGCGAATCAAAGTAAAACAAACCCGAAAGAATTCTATAGTTATATCAGAAAGAAAAAAGTAGTTACTTCAACTGTTGGACCGTTAGTCGATGAAAATGGAGAATACACCAAAGACGAAGTACAAATGAGTAATGCCCTCAATACCTTCTTTGCATCAGTTTTTACAACCGAAGACCTCAGTGATATCCCTACACCATCGCCGATTCAGATTGATAATTCAGATGTTCTAAGCAATATCACCGTTACAGAGAGAGAAGTATTGAATTGTTTAGATAAACTCAAGGTAAATAAAACGCCTGGACCTGATACAATCTCACCTAGAGTTCTAAAGGAAGCTATGAAGGATGAGCTCTCCAAACCACTGACATTGCTATTCAATGAATCCTTGCAGTCTGGGACTATGCCTGATCAGTGGAAGCTAGCCAACGTAACACCGATATTCAAAAAAGGCAGCAAATCCCTACCCAGTAACTATCGTCCAATTAGCTTAACCTCAATTGTATGTAAAATGCTAGAAACGGTCATAAGAGACAGACTCGTAAATCACTTAGAGGCAAATAACTTACTTAAAGATACTCAACACGGCTTTCGTAAAAAACGTTCCTGTTTAACAAACCTCTTAGACTTCTTCCACGATATCTTCAACCTCTACGATGAGAGTAAAGCTGTAGATATTATATACCTTGATTTTCAAAAGGCCTTTGACAAAGTTCCCCACAAACGATTACTGCTAAAACTAAAAGCGCATGGAATACAAGACGGTGTGTTGAAATGGATAGAAAATTGGCTCAGCGACAGAAAGCAAAGAGTAGTCATAAACGGTAAGGCATCTAAATGGACCAATGTAAGTAGTGGGGTACCCCAGGGATCGGTACTAGGACCAATTATCTTTCTAATTTACATCAACGACATAGATGAGGGTCTCACCTGTACAGTCTCGAAATTTGCTGACGATACAAAAATTGCAAATAGCGTACTCTCAAAAGAACAAGTTGACGATATGCAACACAATCTAGATAAATTGTCATGTTGGGCCCAAATTTGGCAAATGAGTTTCAATGCGGATAAATGTAAAGTACTACATATCGGATACCTAAATGAGAAGGCAAACTATTCGATGAATGGCACTCAGCTTAAGAATGTAAACAAAGAAACCGATCTGGGAGTAACAATATCGAGTACCGGTAACCTAAAACCGAGTCAACAATGTTCAGAAGTTGTTAAGAAGGCAAACAAAATAATTGGCTTTATAGGCAGGTCATTTGAGCATAAATCCAAAGATGTTATCCTAACCCTTTACAATTCCTTAGTCCGCCCTCTTCTGGAATACTGCGTTCAATCCTGGTGCCCTTATTACCAAAAAGATATAAACAAGCTAGAACGAGTTCAACGTAGAGTTACCAAAATGATACCTAGCCTAAAGAACAAACCATACGAAGAGCGTCTTAGAGAATTAAATCTATTTCCTTTAACCCAGCGCAGATTAAGAGGCGACTTAATTCAAGTGTTCAAAATCATCAAAGGCATCGACAATATGAACTGTAGTAAGTACTTCACTATCGACCAATCTAATTACACGCGGGAAACGTTGCAAAATTATTGGTAAATCTTTTAACTCACACGAATCTAAGAATTTCTTCTTCAATCGAGTTGTCAACTTGTGGAATGGGCTTCCCCGAGACGTTATAGACTGCAGCACCGTTGATTCATTTAAACTCCGCTTAGACAAATATCTCGCATCAAACCCGCGACTGACTGCGTTTGTAAATGAATAACTTTATTGTATACCCCCCTCAGTTACTAACCCATCTGTCCCCTACTAACTTCCTAATCCTGCCACGGACATTAGTTCTAGGGCAGTAG
>JBAKBP010020550.1:0-42356 GCA_037953745.1 Lithodes maja | reverse complement strand
TGTCTGTGTGTATGTGCTGTCAATGGTTCGAGCCCAGTTGAGAATATAAGGTATATAATATATATATGTACTGTACGTGTATTTATATGGTCATATGCACATATGTATGTAAGTATACGTACATATGAGCGAGAACATATTGCTCACTAGCGCAACTTCTGATTATAAATCTATGCATAAGCATTATCTATTATTAAGTGTTCGCGTATCTTCATCCATGTATTTCCACCCTTAACAATAGAACGCCCAGCTCTTCCATATTTCGCCTTCTGTCTCACACACACACACACACACACACACACACACACACACACACACACACACACACACACACACACACACACACACACACACCTACACTACCGAGGATTAACCTCCCATTGTAGTACCTGCACCCTCTTTACCCTGACCATACCAAAACAGTTTCTGTATGTATGTATGTTTGTGTGCATACGTGAGCGTTTGTGTTGTTCTGTATATGAGTAATAATAATAATAATAATAATAATATTTATTCAGTCAGCAATTTACAGAGTTGGTACCACATAGTTTGTTACAAATATGACATGTACCAGCCTTGCATAATTCCAACTAAGGATAGCCCAATAAGGCCGTTAGGCGTATTTCCATTGGGGTCCTTGTGGGATTAGGTTAGCTGGGGAAAAAAGGGGAGGATAAAGAAATGGATACTTTAGAAAAAGTATTTCTAGGGGGTTATTTTAAGATACCTTACATCCTATAGTAAATATCAGTAATCCGTAATCAGTAATCATTTCAGTTTGGTTTGTCTATCTCTTATGTCGCATTTAGTAGTAGACATAAGCTTGGTGCTCCCTTCTCGCAGCTGTCCGGTTCAGGTGTTCCTTCAGGCTACGTCTGAAGTGTTACGACCGGGCACTCGGGTACACTAGGGCTCTTACACAGGACTCGAGTATGGCTCGCTGCCACAACGGAAACACACGATCCCAACCCCAGAGTACTGCCAGCCGAACAAAAAACGCCACTACCCTCCAGAGTTCTATCTGCTATAACGGGGTATACAAGAACTCGGTACTAGCGTTTCACACAACAGACTAATAACAAGACGGGAGTTATCTAGTCTGGTCAACAATCAAACAAAGAAGAAAGTACTACAACACTAAAGAATAGTGTTGGCCGAAGCCGAAGTAATCCACCCTTGAACTAAGAACTTAAGAAGTCCTCCACCCTCTACTTCGGATCGGCACTATTACGTTACGTTAAACAATAGTCCTCGAGCATCAAGCAAGGAATCTTCTGATAAGTTAGATGCTTCTCGAATACTCATAAGAAGTAAGTATCGGATTTTGAACAGCAATTTAATGAATAACTCACTGGTAATTAAAGGCTTTAAATTGACATAAGAAGAATTATAAGAATAAGCAATAGGATATGGCAAACATTAAGAAGAAGTACTCCGACAATGCACTGGCAATAGCCTACTAAGATTGTGCTC
Organism: Lithodes maja; assembly: GCA_037953745.1. Taxonomy (NCBI): domain Eukaryota; kingdom Metazoa; phylum Arthropoda; class Malacostraca; order Decapoda; family Lithodidae; genus Lithodes; species Lithodes maja. The sequence continues at coordinate 40,883 of JBAKBP010020550.1, read as the reverse complement.
GTGGGCCACTAATCTCTGAAGTAGCTAAGCGTGCCACACATGAAATCAATAGTGCTTAAACAATAATATACATAAGGAGAAGCTTCAATACTATACTGTATCTGCTGGTCGAGCAAAGTCTAGCTGGGATATCTAAGGTTAAGAGACAATGGCTGAGCAAGCGGCTCGTAGCCTAGCGAGGTCCTTAAGACTGTGCGGCCAAATTACGGTAATTGACGGGATGCTCTCTTGAGAGATCCAGATCACTAGTATCTGGTTCTCTCCTGGCGATCCTCTCAAAGTCAAGCAAATGAGATAGCACAGTGTTGGGTGGCACAGGCAAAAGCCCTCACTCGCAACACAGTGCTAAACTCCCACGGTACACAGTCAGAAAGACCACCTAGGCGTTCCACGTCTCCGTTGCAATTGTACTGGTTCAACCGCAACCTAGTACTCATAGGAAATCACAACTCAGAAACCCTATCCCAGTCTAGCATTGCCTAAACCAGCAGAAAACAGGAACATGAATAATCGTACACAGGGAAATGCATATACGAGTGCAACAAACATCAATCAATCCTATTCTAGTTAACCCTTCCAAAAATAGGCTATCTAACAGGCACTTATCTCGTGAGAACTCAAGCGATAATACTTTGGCTGACTAAATCTGCACCAAAGGGGTCATGGAGGTTAAACAGGGACGAGAAGAGAAGAAGATAGGCTGTTCAGAGAGTAGAGAAAGTTCACATCAGTCGGAAGAATATGGATAGTTGCAAGGGATATGAGAAGTCGCTTTGCCTGATGAGTTCTGAGTAAAGCATGGCGAGACCTCTCTTTTTATACTCGGCCCTCTAGCGGCATATCTCAAACTACTTAAGGACCGCCCACTGGCAATCATGACGTCATATTCTCTCTCAATCTGGGATCGACAAAGAACTTCCCACGCGCTGAAAGGGAGGAAGGGAGGAGGGAGGAGGGAGTGAGGCCTACACACCTCGTGGCGCGCTCACTGGCCCCCGTTACGTAATATCTCTCTCTCTCTCCTCTCATCATTACATATAAGTCCCACAAACAATACTTATATCTAATGATATAAAATAGAACTCGTTGACTTAGAAGAAAACAAAATACATATTTATAATACTTATAGTACAACGGCTCACATAAACTAAGTTAGGAAACTCTACACAGACTACAGCCAAAGTTCCTGCCCTGACGATCCTAGCGAGAGTGGGGCCTGACTGGGCGTTCTGTACAGCATGCTCATACTCGACATGCGTCACACCTCCCCCAAGATTTTACTTGCTCAACCCTGAGCTAAAATCTGATATACAGAACCCCATCAAACCCCTCACACCCAGCGACCGCATGGCACTAAAACAACGCTGAGTTTATCACTAAAACACATCTTATATAAAAAAAAAATTCACATTTCATAACTCCTCCCAACAATAGTAAAAGACATAATATCATGCTCCCAGAGCGAGCTTACAGCAGCTCAGCCGTTTGATAGTTCGTGGACTACTCAAACACTATAGGCTATGACAAACTTATACAATTATCTATATCAAAAAGAAAGAGTTTTTATATGATTTTTTATATTTTAATATGTTTTTTTCCGGCTGCACTATAAGGGCAGCCTATTTTCTTCTATACCAAACGCTCAACAATCCTGCTTTACGACCCAATACGCTGGGCTACAACCGCGAGCCAACAAGCACCAAGCGCAAAATACTACTCAAACCAAAGCAGGAGGCTACCCGTGTGTCAATCTCTTCGGGATCATACACCTGTGATAGCCTACGACTGATCATCTACCCTCGATAAACAATCCGCAATCACATTGTCACATCCCGCAATATGCCGGATGTCCAGGTTATACTCCTGCAACATCAATGACCACCGGGTCAGTCTCATATTGCGATTGTGAAATTGATTTAGGAATCTCAAAGGGTGATGATCAGTGTAGATAACCACGACTGGGCCATAGGCTGGAACATACACCTCGAAGTGCCTGAGTGACAGCACAATCGCCAGTAATTCCTTTTCTATTGTAGAATAGTTCTTTTGTGCAGCATTGAACTTCTTAGAAAAGAAACTTACTGGGTGTTCCACACCTTCATTGTCTGTCTGTAGCAAGACGGCACCAGCCCCTACACCACTAGCATCTGTTGCCAGCTGAAAAGGCCTGTTAAAGTCTGGGGCCCTGAGTATCGGGTGAGTACACAGCAAATGCTTCACTAAATTAAAAGCCTTTTCACACTCAGGCGCCCACAAAAACTTTTTGTCTTTAGATAACAAATCTGTGAGAGGTGCCAACACCGTGGAGTAACCTTTTATAAAGCGTCTGTAGTAGCCTATCATACCCAAGAATCTCATGATCTGCTTCTTGGTGGTTGGGTGCGGAAATTTATTGATAGCCTGTACCTTGTTCTGAGGAGGGCACACCTGTCCCCTTCCCACTACAAACCCAAGGTACTGCACAGTGGCTTTTACGAAGTCACACTTTGCCAAATTTACTACCAGACTTGCTTCACTAAGTTTCCGGAACAAGGTCTCCAGGTGCTCACAATGGCTCTCAAAGTCGTCATCATAAATGATTACATCGTCCAAGTATACGGTGCAATTTGGAATGTCCTTGACAATTTCATTCATCAGGTTCTGAAACGTTGCTGGTGCATTCTTAAGTCCGTAGGGCATAACATTACACCGGTAAGTACTCCCGTCCACCACAAAACCACATACCTCTTTAGCGCGCTCGGACAAAGGTACTTGCCAGTAACCTTTTACTAAATCAACTTTAGACAAAAACCGAGCATTACCAATTTTATCAACACTATCATCAACCCGAGGAAGAGGATATGGGTTAGTTGGAGTCAAACCGTTTAGCCTACGGAAATCAATACAGAAGCGTACCTTGCCATCTGGTTTAGGCTGCAGTGTTACGGGGGAAGTCCATTTAACGGTACCTTTCTCTATCAACCCTCTACCGAGCATATACTCCAACTCATCCCTCAGAGCGGGTAGTTTTATGGGGGGCACACGGTATGGGATTGACTTAAAGGGTAGATGGTGCCCCACGTCAACATCATGCATAGCCTGAGTAGTGAGGCCTGGATGTTCAGCGAATACAGTGGGGTATAAACCGAGCAACTGACGGATAGCTTCAAATTGCGGCTCAGGCAAATGGGCTATAGCCTCGTCAGCCCTTAGGCTCGAGTTCCCCGCCCACTGATCCGCTGAAACATGGTGATCCCAGCTATCCTCCTCTGAAGCTTGACTGTCCCCCTCTCCTTCTCCACCACGGCCGCAACAAGCTGTTACGACCGGGCACTCGGTTACACTAGGGCTCTTACACAGGACTCGAGTATGGCTCGCTGCCACAACGGAAACACACGATCCCAACCCCAGAGTACTGCCAGCCGAACAAAAAACGCCACTACCCTCCAGAGTTCTATCTGCTATAACGGGGTATACAAGAACTCGGTACTAGCGTTTCACACAACAGACTAATAGCAAGACGGGAGTTATCTAGTCTGGTCAACAATCAAACAAAGAAGAAAGTACTACAACACTAAAGAATAGTGTTGGCCGAAGCCGAAGTAATCCACCCTTGAACTAAGAACTTAAGAAGTCCTCCACCCTCTACTTCGGATCGGCACTATTACGTTACGTTAAACAATAGTCCTCGAGCATCAAGCAAGGAATCTTCTGATAAGTTAGATGCTTCTCGAATACTCGTAAGAAGTAAGTATCGGATTTTGAACAGCAATTTAATGAATAACTCACTGGTAATTAAAGGCTTTAAATTGACATAAGAAGAATTATAAGAATAAGCAATAGGATATGGCAAACATTAAGAAGAAGTACTCCGACAATGCACTGGCAATAGCCTACTAAGATTGTGCTCGTGGGCCACTAATCTCTGAAGTAGCTAAGCGTGCCACACATGAAATCAATAGTGCTTAAACAATAATATACATAAGGAGAAGCTTCAATACTATGCTGTATCTGCTGGTCGAGCAAAGTCTAGCTGGGATATCTAAGGTTAAGAGACAATGGCTGAGCAAGCGGCTCGTAGCCTAGCGAGGTCCTTAAGACTGTGCGGCCAAATTACGGTAATTGACGGGATGCTCTCTTGAGAGATCCAGATCACTAGTATCTGGTTCTCTCCTGGCGATCCTCTCAAAGTCAAGCAAATGAGATAGCACAGTGTTGGGTGGCACAGGCAAAAGCCCTCACTCGCAACACAGTGCTAAACTCCCACGGTACACAATCAAAAAGACCCCCTAGGCTTCCCACGTCTCCGTTGCAATTGTGCTGGTTCAACCAACCTAGCACTCATAGGAAATCACAACTCGAGGAACCCTATCCCAGTCTAGCATTACCTAAACCAGCAGAAAACAGGAACATGAATAATAGTACACAGGGAAATACATATACGAGTGCAACAAACATCAATCAATCCTATTCTAGTTAACCCTTCCAAAAATAGGCTATCTAACAGGCACTTATCTCGTGAGAACTCAAGCGATAATACTTTGGCTGACTAAATCTGCACCAAAGGGGTCATTGGTTAAAAAGGGACGAGAAGAGAAGAAAATAGGCTGTTCAGAGAGTAGAGAAAGTTCACATCAGTCGGAAGAATATCGATAGTTGCAAGGGATATGAGAGGTCGCTTTGCCTGATGAGTTCTGAAGCATGGTGGCAAAAACCTCTCTTTTTATACTCGGCCCTCTAGCGGCATATCTCAAACTACTTAAGGACCGCCCACTGGCAATCATGACGTCATATACTCTCTCAATCTGGGATTGACAAAGAACTTCCCACGCGCTGAAAGGGAGGAAGGGAGGAGGAAGGAGGGAATTAGGCCTACCGGCCCGCGTGGCGTACTCACTGATCCCCGTTACGTAACTCTCTCTCTCATCATTGTATATAAGTCCCACACACAATACTTATATCTAATGATATAAAATAGAACTCGTTGACTTAGAAGAAAACAAAATACATAATGATAATACTTATAGTACAACGGTTCACATAAACTGAGTTAGGAAACTCTACACAGACTACAGCCAAAGTTCCTGCCCTGACGATCCTAGCGAGAGTGGGGCCTGACTGGGCGTTCTGTACAGCATGCTCATACTCGACATGCGTCACACCTCCCCCAAGATTTTACTTGCTCAACCCTGAGCTAAAATCTGATATACAGAACCCCATCAAACCCCTCACACCCAGCGACCGCATGGCACTAAAACAACGCTGAGTTTATCACTAAAACACATCTTATAAAAAAAAAATTCACATTTCATAACTCCTCCCAACAATAGTAAAAGACACAATATCATGCTCCCAGAGCGAGCTTACAGCAGCTCAGCCGTTTGATAGTTCGTGGACTACTCAAACCTTATAGGCTATGACAAACTTATACAATTATCTTCATCAAAAAGAAAGAGTTTTTATATGATTTTTATATTTTAATATGTTTTTTTCGGCTGCACTATAAGGGCAGCCTATTTTTCTTCTATACCAAACGCTCAACTCCTGCTTTACGACCCAATACGCTGGGCTACAACCGCGAGCCAACAAGCACCAAGCGCAAAATACTACTCAAACCAAAGCAGGAGGCTACCCGTGTGTCAATTTACCCAGGATCATATACCCCTGAACGACCACATGCAACCTCGTTGTCACAACCGGCAATATGGCTTATGTCCAGGTTATATACCAATAACCTTAGTGACCACCTGGTCAGCCTCATATTCCGATTGTGAAACTGGTCCAAGATCTCGAGAGGGTAATGATCTGGGTAAACTACACCGACCGGACCATAGGCTGGAACATAGATCTCGAAATGCCCCAGCGCATCATTGTCCTTTTCACTTTCATTCATCAGGCTCTGACACGTTGCTGGTGCATTCTTAAGTCCGTCAGGCACAACATTGCACTGGTAGGTACTCCCGTCCACAACAAAACCACATACCTCTTTAGCACGCTCGGACAAAGTTACAAGCAACGACCACTCACGACATTCCTTATCCCTCAGATCCTTCGTCCACACGTAATCCAGCTCTGCTTGCACCATAGGCTGTCGAGCAGGATTTATACGGCAGGGAATTAAACTGAGCCTTGCACTATCTCCAGCCTGCATGTCGGATTCTACCCCGTACATCAGGCCTGGAGAAGCAACAAACATGCGAAAGTACTGCCATAGCCTAGTAAACAACTGCCTTGCACTGTCTCCACAAACAACATGCCTAGTGCCCTCCCACAACCCAGCCGAGACCGCAGCTTCTAACCTGTAGTCTCCCTCCTTCTCCACCTTCGTCCCTAGAACAGCCAGGTCATGAGAGGGACAATCAGTACCACCCGTGCAGTCACTCCCACAGTTCATTATTGCTAAGGCTTCCCCGCCGATACCGTACATGCGCACCCCCGCATTCCTTGTGACGACATCTGCCTGCGCAGCATCACCGCTTTCAGCGACATGGCCAGATACAGTCGGTCTATGGTAGGGCTGTTGCATTAGACTAGAGCAGCATTGGGAGGCTATGCGACGACCGGGCACTGCGATACCACAGCCGACCTTACCAATCTGCTCAATGTCCTCCTTTTGACCACCACCCTTGGCAGCCATGGGTCGACCCTGACCTGGCAACCATGCCAAAGCCTCGTCGCCCACCTTAAACCACCGAAACAACGAGGCTAACGGTCTTGTAACATTCACGCGACCTGCCCGCGGAACATCTCGCACCGTCCGAGTTGTGAGACTCAGGGGCTCGGCACGACCAGTGGGGTATGAACCGAGCTGGTGCTGGAGTGCTGCACACTGCTGCTCAGGCAGGTGCTCTAGCGCTTCCACAGCCACCAGACTCGTGTCCCCCGCCCACTGCTTCGCCGAGACATGACAATCCCTACTCTCCTCCACCTGTGCCCTACTGCCCCCCTCTCCTTCTCCACCTTGGCCGCGGCAGACCAACGCAGGGACAGTAGGCTGCTCAGGTGGTTGCCTCACAAACTCCTCCAACAGGTTCACATGACATGCTTCCCCGTCCTCGTGTTTAATCTCGACGGCACCATTACCACACTTCTGAACTTCCGGATCCTCCAACTGCAGTTTACAAATATCTGAGGGAACCAACCTGTCTAGATGCTTCCGAAGCAACCCAAGTCCTTCCCCAATATCAAACTGAGCAACCCTTTTTTCTCTCCGTGTGCAACGTTGCTGCCCCGGAGTCTCTTCCGGCCCTACCTCCTCACTAACTGTGACAGGTCCTGGGGCCTCTCCAGACTCCAACATAGGTGCCAATACTAAATCACCCAGGAGAGCCGCCGAGTCAAAACTCTTAAAACCAACTCCAGCTTTAGCCTCCTCCTGTTGATCGTTCCTCTGCTGGTCTGAAGACGGAGGACTAGGCTGTGACACTTTATCTGCCCGAGCTCGGGTGACAACACACGCCATGGGTTGTGTCTGGCACCGCTCGACCCACTCTTGCTCTTCCCCACTCACGTCGGCCGTCCTCTCGGCAACGACTAAGGGTAGAACCTCAGAAGCGGGCATTGCAAAGTCGTTGCCGAGAAGAAGGTCGACGCCCTCCACTGGCAGTTTCTCCACAATCCCAACATCCAATTCACGTGCCACACCATCCACCTCCAACTCCAACCGCACCAGCGGGTATGACCGAGTTGCATTAATACCCTGCACCACTACCACCCGAGCCGCATTTATAGGGTAGCCAGTCAAATTGTTCATCAGAGTCTGGGAAGCACCTGTATCACGCAAGACCTCTACTCCATGCTTGCGCCCCGCCCACATCACGCAACCCCGTCCTCTATGGTCGCAAAAAACATCCTGAGCAGGGTTCGAGCCTCTCAGGTGTTTCTGCATTGGCTGTGCCTCAGCCTCTGACGAACTGCCCCGGGCAAACTCAGAAGACTTCGGAGACACACCAATGTTGCAGGCCAAAGACACAGCTGCTGTAGGTGGTTTGCTAGGACAGACTCTTGCAAAGTGCCCCTTTTCATGACATAGATAACACTCCAACTCCCCTCTGGGCTTCCCTTGGTACTGGGAAGGGCCCGGCCCCTTCTTAAATGGGACGGTGTTAGTCTTGTGGTCAGTCTTGGTATCATAGCTCTTGTACTTGTTTGCATAATGTATATCACTAACTCGGGGGGGTGGGGTGTCACGCCCCTTGTTACCTGCCTCACTACGCTGGGCAGACCCGCACCCACGAATTAATGATAGCCGGAGGTCAGCCATCTCAGCTGCCTCCTGTAGAGTTTTAGGGTTCTTTTCTTTAATAGTTAAAGTCATATCTGCACCAGTACACTTATAAAACTGCTCGAGCAGAAACAGCTCAGTCAACTGTTCGGCCGTCTCAGCTTTCTCAGAACGTGTCCAGTTAGCAAGTGCATCTTTTAAGTCCCGGGCATGTTCAAGAAAGGTCGCCTCCCTAGTCTTCGTAACACCCCGAAACTTCAATCGATATGTTTCTGGTTGCAACTCGTATGCCCGTAGGACAGCTCTCTTCAATACTGGGTAGTCAATGCAAGACTCTAAAGGCAGTGCATCATAAGCCTTCAGACCCTTACCCGTAAGTCTTGAGGAGACTAGAGCTGCCCACTTCTCTTCAGGCCAATTATGCTCCCTACACTTCTTCTCAAAACGATTAAAAAATTCTGTGACTTCAGTTTCACTAAATGCCGGCACCAATTTGACTAAGTGGGACAAGGACTGTTCTCTTACTTGGCCCTCACGGCCCATCCGAATCCCTGTCGACTCTGCACGAGTCTTATCTAAATCTATTTGAGCACAATATTTCTCTGAGTCGTATCTAAGCTCAGCCTCATGCCTCCTAATCTCAGCCTCAATCTCCTTCTCCTGCTTCCTAGTCTCATTCTCCTGCTTCCTAGTCTCATTCTCCTGCCTCCTAGTCTCAGCCTCAATCTCCTTCTCATGCCTCCTAGACTCAATTTTAGCAAGCTCGAGTTTAAATATCATCTCAGGAGACAGGCCGGAAGAGGGAACTGCCACTACTGAAGGAGGGGGGGCAAGAACTGGGGAACCACCATACGCACCGCCCGAGGGCACTCCAATCTTCCAATGCTCATCCCTCTGTGGGAGAGTGCTAACCTCCGGCAACTGAGTGGACGGCACTGTGGGAGTCGAGTGAGAGGGGATCTGGGGAGGAACCCCCCCAAACGCCCTCTCCTCCGAAACCCCATGTCGCCCACGCAACACCCAGGAAATCAGCTCCCCCTTGGACATCCCTCCTACATTGGATAGACCCAAAACCTTGGCTATCAGGTGCAAGCCATAAACATTCACCCCAGTCAGCCTCTCCTCCGTCATATGGTACTGCTTACTCACAAAAAGTCTAGCATCCTCCTCACTAGTTACTAACGGCACCTCCTCACATAGCATCTCTCGCTCCTCGTCAGTACTAGGGCCCGACATACTGAAGTTCACCAAAAAATTCTCGAGACAAAAGTGTTAAACTCCCTTATGCAAGCACTAATTACTAAATTAACTGGAGTCTCTTAAATGCTCTCCTAATTGCCTTACAAAAAAAAATATTCTTCAATATGTACGCTAAAGTACGAACAAACAAATGTTGTACAACTCTGCAAAAAATTATACTGTTCACAAAATCCTAAGCAAGGTCGCCATTTGTTACGACCGGGCACTCGGTTACACTAGGGCTCTTACACAGGACTCGAGTATGGCTCGCTGCCACAACGGAAACACACGATCCCAACCCCAGAGTACTGCCAGCCGAACAAAAAACGCCACTACCCTCCAGAGTTCTATCTGCTATAACGGGGTATACAAGAACTCGGTACTAGCGTTTCACACAACAGACTAATAGCAAGACGGGAGTTATCTAGTCTGGTCAACAATCAAACAAAGAAGAAAGTACTACAACACTAAAGAATAGTGTTGGCCGAAGCCGAAGTAATCCACCCTTGAACTAAGAACTTAAGAAGTCCTCCACCCTCTACTTCGGATCGGCACTATTACGTTACGTTAAACAATAGTCCTCGAGCATCAAGCAAGGAATCTTCTGATAAGTTAGATGCTTCTCGAATACTCGTAAGAAGTAAGTATCGGATTTTGAACAGCAATTTAATGAATAACTCACTGGTAATTAAAGGCTTTAAATTGACATAAGAAGAATTATAAGAATAAGCAATAGGATATGGCAAACATTAAGAAGAAGTACTCCGACAATGCACTGGCAATAGCCTACTAAGATTGTGCTCGTGGGCCACTAATCTCTGAAGTAGCTAAGCGTGCCACACATGAAATCAATAGTGCTTAAACAATAATATACATAAGGAGAAGCTTCAATACTATGCTGTATCTGCTGGTCGAGCAAAGTCTAGCTGGGATATCTAAGGTTAAGAGACAATGGCTGAGCAAGCGGCTCGTAGCCTAGCGAGGTCCTTAAGACTGTGCGGCCAAATTACGGTAATTGACGGGATGCTCTCTTGAGAGATCCAGATCACTAGTATCTGGTTCTCTCCTGGCGATCCTCTCAAAGTCAAGCAAATGAGATAGCACAGTGTTGGGTGGCACAGGCAAAAGCCCTCACTCGCAACACAGTGCTAAACTCCCACGGTACACAATCAAAAAGACCCCCTAGGCTTCCCACGTCTCCGTTGCAATTGTGCTGGTTCAACCAACCTAGCACTCATAGGAAATCACAACTCGAGGAACCCTATCCCAGTCTAGCATTACCTAAACCAGCAGAAAACAGGAACATGAATAATAGTACACAGGGAAATACATATACGAGTGCAACAAACATCAATCAATCCTATTCTAGTTAACCCTTCCAAAAATAGGCTATCTAACAGGCACTTATCTCGTGAGAACTCAAGCGATAATACTTTGGCTGACTAAATCTGCACCAAAGGGGTCATTGGTTAAAAAGGGACGAGAAGAGAAGAAAATAGGCTGTTCAGAGAGTAGAGAAAGTTCACATCAGTCGGAAGAATATCGATAGTTGCAAGGGATATGAGAGGTCGCTTTGCCTGATGAGTTCTGAAGCATGGTGGCAAAAACCTCTCTTTTTATACTCGGCCCTCTAGCGGCATATCTCAAACTACTTAAGGACCGCCCACTGGCAATCATGACGTCATATACTCTCTCAATCTGGGATTGACAAAGAACTTCCCACGCGCTGAAAGGGAGGAAGGGAGGAGGAAGGAGGGAATTAGGCCTACCGGCCCGCGTGGCGTACTCACTGATCCCCGTTACGTAACTCTCTCTCTCATCATTGTATATAAGTCCCACACACAATACTTATATCTAATGATATAAAATAGAACTCGTTGACTTAGAAGAAAACAAAATACATAATGATAATACTTATAGTACAACGGTTCACATAAACTGAGTTAGGAAACTCTACACAGACTACAGCCAAAGTTCCTGCCCTGACGATCCTAGCGAGAGTGGGGCCTGACTGGGCGTTCTGTACAGCATGCTCATACTCGACATGCGTCACAAAGCCAACACAGGGACAGTGAGAGGCTCAGAGGGGCGCCTCACATACTCTTTTATCAGGTTCACGTGACATAACTGATTCTTCTTCCTCCTGTCTGGAGTGGCAACAAGGTAATCTAGGTCCGAAATTTTCTCCACAATTTTATAGGGTCCAGTATACTTCGCCGACAAGGGGTTACCCACCAAAGGCAACAAAATCAACACCTCCTGTCCCACAATGAACTCCCGGAGCTTCACCTTGCGATCATACCGGTCCTTCATTAAAGCTTGTGACCCTGTTAAATTCCGACCTGCCATCTCCAGACTCTTAAGCATGCGCTCACGGCTTTCAAACACATACTTCAACAAGGAACAAGGCGGCACAGTTCCTTCCCAAATTTCCCGCAGCATATTAAGGGGGCCCCTGACTCGGTGTCCAAAAATCAGCTCGTTTGGACTAAATCCCAGGCTCTCACCAGGCACTTCCCGAGCAGCAAACAGTACATACGGCAATCCAAGATCCCAATCTCTTCCGTTATCAGCACAATAACACCTGAGCATGCTTTTAAGGGTGGCATGCCACCGCTCAAGCACCCCTTGGCTCTCAGGGTGATACGCTGACGATACCACCGCCCGTATTCCATGCTGTTGCATTGTTTGCTTAAAGAGATTGGAGGTGAAATTGGACCCCTGATCAGACTGAATCTCCTCCGGGTACCCGTACCTTGAAAAGTACCACAACAAGTTACTGACTACCGTCTTAGCCATGCCGTTTTTCATGGGGTATGCATCGGGGTATCTAGTGGCAACATCCATGATGGTTAACAAAAATTTATTACCAGCCTTTGTGGGAGGGAGGGGACCAACCATGTCAACAACAATCTTACTAAAAGGTGGCCCAATTACAGGAATAGGGTGCAACGGAGCTTTAGGAATAACTTGGTTTGGTTTCCCGACCCGTTGACAAATATCACATGAGTTTATCCAGGACTGCACATGAGACTTCATCCCCGGCCACCAAAACAACTTCCCCAAAGCCGCCACCGTTTTTCTTACCCCCAAATGTCCTGCCAGCGGTGTGTCATGCGCCAAACTCAGTAGGCTATCCCTGCACTCCCGCGGCACCATCAACTGGTCCACTACCCCGGACCCCATCTTCCAGCTACGGTTAGGGTCTTGAAAACGCCGATACAGGATGCCATCTAAATAAAAAAAATCTCCCGGCTGTGCATCACCGTCCTCGTCGAGCTCCACAGCTCCATTAGCACACGTTTGGAGCTCAGGGTCCTCCAGCTGCAACCGACGTATATCTGAGGGTGCCAAGCGATCTAACTGCTCCCGGAGCAATGCATGACCCTCCCCGATACTGGGCTGCTCCCTCTGTCTCTCTCGATGTTCATAACGTTGCTGTCGTGGAGACTCGTCATGCCCAGCCTCGTCACTCTCGATGACAGGCCCAGGGGCTACTCCAGAACTAAGTAATGGTGCTAATACTGAATCACCCAGGAGAGCCGCCGAGTCAAAACTCTTAAAACCAACTCCAGCTTTAGCCTCCTCCTGTTGATCGTTCCTCTGCTGGTCTGAAGACGGAGGACTAGGCTGTGACACTTTAGCTGCCCGAGCTCGGGTGACAGCACACGCCATGGGTTGTGCCTGGCACCGCTCGACCCACTCTCGCTCTTCCCTACTCACGTCGGCCGGCCTCTCGGCAACGACTAAGGGTAGAACCTCAGAAGCGGGCATTGCAAAGTCGTTGCCGAGAAGAAGGTCGACGCCCTCCACTGGCAGTTTCTCCACAATCCCAACATCCAATTCACGTGCCACACCATCCACCTCCAACTCCAACCGCACCAGCGGGTATGACCGAGTTGCATTAATACCCTGCACCACCACCACCCGAGCCGCATTTATAGGGTAGCCAGTCAAGTTTTTCATCAAAGTCTGGGAAGCACCTGTATCACGCAAGACCTCTACTCCATGCTTGCGCCCCGCCCACATCACGCAACCCCGTCCTCTATGGTCGCAAAAAACATCCTGAGCAGGGTTCGAGCCTCCCAGGTGCTTCTGCATTGGCTGTGCCTCAGCCTCTGACGAACTGCCCCGGGCAAACTCAGAAGGCTTCAGAGACACACCAATGTTGCAGGCCAAAGACACAGCTGCTGTAGGTGGTTTGCTAGGACAGACTCTTGCAAAGTGCCCCTTTTTATGACATTGATAACACTCTAACTCCCCTTTGGGCTTCCCTTGGTACTGGGAAGGGCCCGGCCCCTTCTTAAATGGGACGGTGCTAGTCTTGTGGTCAGTCTTGGTATCATAACTCTTGTACTTGTTTGCATAAGATATATTACTAACTCGGGGGGGTGGGGCGTCACGCCCCTTGTTACCTGCCTCACTACGCTGGGCAGACCCGCACCCACGAATTAATGATAGCCGGAGGTCAGCCATCTCAGCTGCCTCCTGTAGAGTTTTTGGATTCTTTTCTTTAATAGTTAAAGTCATTTCTGCACCTGTACACTTATAAAACTGCTCGAGCAGAAACAGCTCAGTCAACTGTTCGGCCGTCTCAGCTTTCTCAGAACGTGTCCAGTTTGTAAGTGCATCTTTTAAGTCCCGGGCATGTTCAAGAAAGGTCGCCTCCCTAGTCTTCGTAACACCCCGAAACTTCAATCGATATGTTTCTGGTTGCAACTCGTATGCCCGTAGGACAGCTCTCTTCAATTCTGGGTAGTCAATGCAAGACTCTAAAGGCAGTGCATCATAAGCCTTCAGACCCTTACCCGTAAGTCTTGAGGAGACCAGAGCTGCCCACTTCTCTTCAGGCCAATTATGCTCCCTACACTTCTTCTCAAAACGATTAAAAAATTCTGTGACTTCAGTTTCACTAAATGCCGGCACCAACTTGACTAAGTGGGACAAGGACTGTTCTCTTACTTGGCCCTCACGGCCCATCCGAATCCCTGTCGACTCTGCACGAGTCTTATCTAAATCTATTTGAGCACAATATTTCTCTGAGTCGTATCTAAGCTCAGCCTCGTGTCTCCTAATCTCAGCCTCAATCTCCTTCTCCTGCTTCCTAGTCTCATTCTCCTGCTTCCTAGTCTCATTCTCCTGCTTCCTAGTCTCATTCTCCTGCCTCCTAGTCTCAGCCTCAATCTCCTTCTCATGCCTCCTAGACTCATTCTCCATTTTAGCAAGCTCGAGTTTAAATATCATCTCAGGAGACAGGCCGGAAGAGGGAGCTGCCACTACTGAAGGAGGGGGGGCAAGAACTGGGGAACCACCATACGCACCGCCCGAGGGCACTCCAATCTTCCAATGCTCATCCCTCTGTGGGAGAGTGCTAACCTCCGGCAACTGAGTGGACGGCACTGTGGGAGTCGAGTGAGAGGGGATCTGGGGAGGAACCCCCCCAAACGCCCTCTCCTCCGAAACCCCATGTCGCCCACGCAACACCCAGGAAATCAGCTCCCCCTTGGACATCCCTCCTACATTGGATAGACCCAAAACCTTGGCTATCAGGTGCAAGCCATAAACATTCACCCCAGTCAGCCTCTCCTCCGTCACATGGTACTGCTTACTCACAAAAAGTCTAGCATCCTCCTCACTAGTTACTAACGGCACCTCCTCAAATAGCATCTCTCGCTCCTCGTCAGTACTAGGGCACGACATACTGAAGTTCACCAAAAAATTCTCGAGACAAAAGTGTCAAACTCCCTTATGCAAGCACTAATTACTAAATTAACTGGAGTCTCTTAAATGCTCTCCTAATTGCCTTACAAAAAAAAAATATTCTTCAATATGTACGCTAAAGTACGAACAAACAAATGTTGTACAACTCTGCAAAAAAAATTATACTGTTCACAAAATCCTAAGCAAGGTCGCCATTTGTTACGACCGGGCACTCGGGTACACTAGGGCTCTTACACAGGACTCGAGTATGGCTCGCTGCCACAACGGAAACACACGATCCCAACCCCAGAGTACTGCCAGCCGAACAAAAAACGCCACTACCCTCCAGAGTTCTATCTGCTATAACGGGGTATACAAGAACTCGGTACTAGCGTTTCACACAACAGACTAATAACAAGACGGGAGTTATCTAGTCTGGTCAACAATTAAACAAAGAAGAAAGTACTACAACACTAAAGAATAGTGTTGGCCGAAGCCGAAGTAATCCACCCTTGAACTAAGAACTTAAGAAGTCCTCCACCCTCTACTTCGGATCGGCACTATTACGTTACGTTAAACAATAGTCCTCGAGCATCAAGCAAGGAATCTTCTGATAAGTTAGATGCTTCTCGAATACTCATAAGAAGTAAGTATCGGATTTTGAACAGCAATTTAATGAATAACTCACTGGTAATTAAAGGCTTTAAATTGACATAAGAAGAATTATAAGAATAAGCAATAGGATATGGCAAACATTAAGAAGAAGTACTCCGACAATGCACTGGCAATAGCCTACTAAGATTGTGCTCGTGGGCCACTAATCTCTGAAGTAGCTAAGCGTGCCACACATGAAATCAATAGTGCTTAAACAATAATATACATAAGGAGAAGCTTCAATACTATACTGTATCTGCTGGTCGAGCAAAGTCTAGCTGGGATATCTAAGGTTAAGAGACAATGGCTGAGCAAGCGGCTCGTAGCCTAGCGAGGTCCTTAAGACTGTGCGGCCAAATTACGGTAATTGACGGGATGCTCTCTTGAGAGATCCAGATCACTAGTATCTGGTTCTCTCCTGGCGATCCTCTCAAAGTCAAGCAAATGAGATAGCACAGTGTTGGGTGGCACAGGCAAAAGCCCTCACTCGCAACACAGTGCTAAACTCCCACGGTACACAGTCAGAAAGACCACCTAGGCGTTCCACGTCTCCGTTGCAATTGTACTGGTTCAACCGCAACCTAGTACTCATAGGAAATCACAACTCAGAAACCCTATCCCAGTCTAGCATTGCCTAAACCAGCAGAAAACAGGAACATGAATAATCGTACACAGGGAAATGCATATACGAGTGCAACAAACATCAATCAATCCTATTCTAGTTAACCCTTCCAAAAATAGGCTATCTAACAGGCACTTATCTCGTGAGAACTCAAGCGATAATACTTTGGCTGACTAAATCTGCACCAAAGGGGTCATGGAGGTTAAACAGGGACGAGAAGAGAAGAAGATAGGCTGTTCAGAGAGTAGAGAAAGTTCACATCAGTCGGAAGAATATGGATAGTTGCAAGGGATATGAGAAGTCGCTTTGCCTGATGAGTTCTGAGTAAAGCATGGCGAGACCTCTCTTTTTATACTCGGCCCTCTAGCGGCATATCTCAAACTACTTAAGGACCGCCCACTGGCAATCATGACGTCATATTCTCTCTCAATCTGGGATCGACAAAGAACTTCCCACGCGCTGAAAGGGAGGAAGGGAGGAGGGAGGAGGGAGTGAGGCCTACACACCTCGTGGCGCGCTCACTGGCCCCCGTTACGTAATATCTCTCTCTCTCTCCTCTCATCATTACATATAAGTCCCACAAACAATACTTATATCTAATGATATAAAATAGAACTCGTTGACTTAGAAGAAAACAAAATACATATTTATAATACTTATAGTACAACGGCTCACATAAACTAAGTTAGGAAACTCTACACAGACTACAGCCAAAGTTCCTGCCCTGACGATCCTAGCGAGAGTGGGGCCTGACTGGGCGTTCTGTACAGCATGCTCATACTCGACATGCGTCACAGAAGGAATACAGTGTTCTCTTTTCACGGACTGACTGGGGTAGGTCGTTCCAGTCTTTGATGGCGGTGAAGAAGAATGTTTGCTTACCCTGTCCTTGGATTCTCGGGACCTTAAAATTAAACATCCTGTTTCTTGTATTATGTCCACTCCTCTCATTTGCTTTAACAAAATCATTCTTTAGGTACTCTGGAGCTCTGTCATAGAAAATTTTGAAGGCATTAGTGAGCCTGATTTGTTTGGCCCTGTCAGCGACATTGAGCATACCTAGTGCCTGAAGTTGTTCCTGGCCAACATGTGATCTGGGTCCTAGGTTCAGCATGAACCTAACCATTTTATTTTGAGTGACCTGAAGTTTGTGCTGTGCTGATTTAGATGATGCAGAGTACCAGGATGACACAGAATAGTCAAAATGACATTGAACAAGCGCTTGGCAGAGGGTCTTTTTGGTCGCCGCGGGCAAGCATCCCACCTGTCTATACAGGTATTTTATACGTGCTCTACACTTACTCAGGATAGATTCCAAAATTGTTTCACCTGACAAACTCGCGTCCAGTTTTAGTCCGAGATATTTAACTTGTGACACTGTTGTTATAGGAATATCATTACAGTTGACCGAGAAGCCCACAATGTCTTTCAGTTTGCGTTTTGTTCCACATAAGATTGCTTCCGTCTTGCCCAGGTGAAGAGATAGTCTATTGTCCACTAGCCATTCACTACATGATTCTAGTTCTTTGGAAAGTGAAGCGGCAATACTTATTGGGTCTTTTCCTGAAACCAGGAGCACGCTGTCGTCTGCATACAGTAATAATTTACATGAGACGCTCAGTTCCATGTCGTTCACATAACAGAGAAAGAGTAAGGGACCAAGGATGCTTCCCTGCGGGACCCCACAGTTAATTGGCATAGGATCAGATATATTATCATCAATTTTGACTCTTTGGGTTCTACCACTAAGATAAGATTTAAACCAGTTCACAGATCCTATGCCCATTGCTTGTAGTTTATTACATAGGATATCATGGTCTACTGTGTCAAACGCTTTTTGTAGATCAAGAAGAACCATACCGGTGTAGTTACCTTTAGACATTTCTTTACGAATGTGATCCGTTAAGTGGATGAGACAGGAGTCTGTCGAGTACATGCATCTGAAACCTGATTGAAACTTATAGAATAGATCATTTTGTTTGAGGTAGTGTTCAATTTGGGTGTATACCGCTCTTTCAAGGATTTTAGATACAATACATAATATGCTAACTGGTCTGTAGTTACCAACTTCTAGTTTATTTCCTTTCTTGAATAGAGGGGTTACAATAGCTTCCTTCAGTTCAGCAGGTACAGTGTTGGTGTTAATTGCCAAGTTGATGATGTGAGTTAGGGGGCCTGCTATACCAATGGCTCCATCTCGTAGAAATTTGGCAGGAATTTTGTCTGGTCCTGTGCTTTTATGTACATTTAGGTTAGACAGCTCGTCAAAAGTGTATTTTGGTGTAACATTTTGCAATCCAAATGTGTTTGGGTGTATGTCTTTATCTCTGTAGAAATTTCGAAAGGTGGCCGTTGTTGTCGTGTATTTATTGAGAGGTTGAGGTAGGTTCTGTGCAAGTGTGTTTGCTATGGAGGTGAAGAAGGAGTTGAAGTAGGTTGAAATTTGTCGTTTATCGTGGCAAATCTGATCATTAATGGTGAGAGTAATATTAGTGTTAGACGAATCCCTTGTCTTGTTGCTGTAGCCTGTTGTTTTTAGGTGCCTCCATAGTTTCTTTGGGTTATTCTGATATTCCTCTGCCTTATTGTGAAAATAATTAGTTTTCGCTGATTTTATTTTCCTACTTAGTTTATTCCTGGCCCTGTTGAACTCATGTTTCAGACCTTGATCCTGTCTATGTTTCGCTAGCCTTTTTAACAGATTGTCTCTGTGTTCCAGATGGTGTAGTATGTCATTGTTGATCCATGGGTCTGACCTTGCTTTAATTCGTATGTCTTTCAGAGGAGCTATTTCGTCTAGAATGTTTGTGATGATGGTTCTGAAGCCAACCCATGCGTCATTAACGTTTGTACTTCCAAACACTGGAGACCAGTCTGTATTCCATAAAATGTCCAGAAATGTTTCTTTATTGTAGTTTCTGAGTGACCTTGTTTTGATAATCTTGTGATTCTCTAGGGTAGTTTTTGTGGTTTTTCGTGTGCAATATGTGACGAAGTGATCACTTATCCCAGTCTGTATAACCCCTGATTGGGATATTTTGTCCTCTCTGTTACAGTTTATGTGGTCTATTATTGTGGCAGTGTTCTCAGAGATACGTGTGGGGGTTGTGATGAGTTGTTTATGATTGTGCATTGTCAGTATATGCCTATATTCTCGTACAAGCCTATCATTTCGTTGTTTGTAACACAGGTTAAAATCCCCGAGTATGATGGATTCATTCCGAGGGTCTAGCGATGACAACGTTCGTTCAAATTTGGTCAAGAATTGTGTGTCGTCTGGTGGCCTATAGCATACCCCAATTGTGATGGGTCTTGTCCTCGGCAGGCGTAGATCGATCCACAGAGCTTCGTGATTTTCTACATGGAGGTCGGTCCTGGTTGTGTGTGTGAGGTTGTTTTTTACATACAGACATACTCCTCCCCCATGCCTATTGCGATCATTCCTAACCATATTGAAACCTTGAATGTTTATTTCACCATCGTTTATACTTGAATCCAGCCAGGTTTCTGTGATTGCAATTATTGAAGCTTTGGCCTTATTAGCTAACAAGTTTAATTCTGACAATTTATGGTACATTGATCTGGCGTTAATGTGGATAAGATGGAGCCCTTTGTTGGTGAACACTCTGTATTCATCTTTGATTTTGAATGTGTCCTGGCTGGATTCTGAGTTGTTAATACTAATTGGTTCATTTACATTAATATTCGGTAATGAATGCAAGGCACATATGTTGCATAGGAATTCCCGTTCTTCACTGTTGGTCTTCTTAGAGATGCACTTCATGTGAGCTACAGTTTTACACTTAACACAGTTTATGATCCTTTGTTTTCTTGTTATGAGTGATTCACATATTTCACAAGTGATTTTAGGACCCTTAATAGCTATTTCCCTACATTTATCGCATTCCACTTCTTTTCTGCTAGTAATGTAAGTACATCGATCGTGTACTGTTTCATTACAACTACTACATTGTGACGTTGTACTCCTTTTGTTGAATCCAATATCGCACACTATACATATTTTCCTGTTACTGTTCATCGTACGTCTGGCGGTGTGGTGATCAGCTGTGCGCCGTGAGCGGCTGATGGTGTGTGAGCGCGTGAGATGAGGACAGGTTGTGGCTCCCCCTTGCCCGCCTCCCACCCCTACCTGTATTTGTTGTTTTATGTCCTTGTTCTTGGCCGTTGTTGCTGTTACTTCATTGTCGATGTGTTTGCTAGAGCTTCCTGTTTGTTTGGGTGTAAGTAAATAAATGTGTATATGTACTGTATATCACTTACTCTCATGGTTATTTTATGATAATTTGTATTCTGCACATGCATCATTATTGTATTTATTTATTTTGTTTGTAAACTAAGCTTACCATCCTCATATCTGTACATCTCATGTTCATCCACTAAATTGTAAAATGTGTATTTTCAGCTCATGAGGCTGCCATTCTTTAATAAACCGTTTATTATTATTATTATTATTACACACACACACACACACACACACACACACACACACACACACACACACTATATATACTGTATATACCTTGATTTTCAAAAGGCCTTTGACAAAGTTCCCCACAAACGTTTACTGCTAAAACTAAAAGCGCATGGAATACAAGATGGTGTGTTGAAATGGATAGAAAATTGGCTCAGTGACAGAAAGCAAAGAGTAGTCATAAACGGTAAGGCATCTAAATGGACCAATGTAAGTAGCGGGGTACCCCAGGGATCGGTACTAGGACCAATTCTCTTTGTAATGTTCATCAACGACATAGATGAGGGTCTCACCTGTACAATCTCAAAATTTGCTGACGATACAAAACTTGCAAATAGCGTACTCTCAAAAGAACAAGTTGACGATATGCAACACAATCTAGATAAGTTGTCATGTTGGGCCCAAATTTGGCAAATGAGTTTCAATGCGGATAAATGTAAAGTACTACATATCGGATACCAAAATGAGAAAGCAAACTATTTGATGAATGGCACTCAGCTTAAGAATGTAAACAGAGAAACCGATCTGGGAGTAACAATATCGAGTAACCTAAAACCGAGTCAACAATGTTCAGAAGTTGTTAAGAAGGCAAACAAAATAATTGGCTTTATAGGCAGGTCATTTGAGCATCAATCCAAAGACGTTATCCTAACCCTTTACAATTCCTTAGTCCGCCCTCTTCTTGAATACTGCGTTCAATCCTGGTGCCCTTATTACCAAAAAGATATAGACAAGCTAGAACGAGTTCAACGTAGAGTTACCAAAATGATACCTAGCCTAAAGAACAAACCATACGAGGAGCGTCTTAGAGAATTAAATCTATTTCCTTTAACCCAGCGCAGATTAAGAGGCGACTTAATTCAAGTGTTCAAAATCATCAAAGGCATCGACAATATAAACTGTAGTAAGTACTTCACACGCGGGGAAACGGTTGCAAAATTATTGGTAAATCTTTTAACTCACACTAAGCTAAGAATTTCTTCTACAATCGAGTTGTCAACTTATGGAATGGGCTTCCCCGAGATGTCATAGACTGCAGCACCGTTGATTCATTTAAACTTCGCATAGACAAATATCTCGCATCAAACCCGCGACTGACTGCATCAAACCCGCGACTGACTGCGTTTGTAAATGAATAACTTTATTTCATCCTCCCATCAGTTACTAACCCATCTGTCCCCTACTAACTTCCTAATCCTGCCACGGACATTAGTTCCCTTTCCAATGTTTCCTTACCCACTCTAAACCACTGTTTGGACACTTGATCCTCAGTGTTTTGGAGGACAAGCAGCCTAGAAAGGTCACTAGACCTGTTGTTGCTTGATGTCCTTTGTACTCCTTTGTACTCACTGTAAAACTCCAACAAATCCGGTGTAATTAATAGTATTGCACCTTGATAACTTTAGCGTTATTGTAAGTAATGAATTCCGGTAAACTGTAATGCTCTCATTATATATACCGATGTATACTCTTTGTCTATATATATGAATATTATCTCTCTCTCTCTCTCTCTCTCTCTCTCTCTCTCTCTCTCTCTCTCTCTCTCTATCTATCTATATATTATCTATCTATCTATCTATCTATCTATCTATCTATCTATCTATCTATCTATCTATCTATCTATCTATCTATCTATCTATCTATCTATCTATCTATCTATCTATCTATCTATCTATCTATCTATCTATCTATCTATCTGTCTGTCTGTCTGTCTGTCTGTCTGTCTGTCTGTCTGTCTGTCTGTCTGTCTGTCTGTCTGTCTGTCTGTCTGTCTGTCTGTCTGTCTGTCTGTCTGTCTGTCTATTGTTACGACCTGGCACTCAGGTACACAAGGGCTCTCAATCAGGACTCGAGTACGGCTCGCTGCCACAACGGAAACACACGATCCCAAACCCTGAGTACTGCCAGCCGAACAAAAAACACCAATACCCTCCAGAGTTCGATCTGCTATAACGGGGTATACAAGAACTCGGTACTAGTGTTCAACAACAGACTAATAAAGAGACAGGAATTATCTAGTCTGGTCAACAATCAAACAAAGAAGTAAGAAACAACAACACCAAAGAATAGTGTTGGCCGAAGCCGAAGTAATCCACCCTTGACTAAGAACTTAAGAAGTCCTCCACCCTCTACTTCGGATCGGCACTATTACGTTACGTTAATTAATAGTCCTTAAGCATCGAGCAAGGAATCTTCTGATAAAGTTAGATGCTTCTCGGATGCCCGTAAGAAGTATGTATCGGATTTTGAACAGCTATTCAATAAGCAAAACACTGGCAATTAAATATCATTAAAGGTTTAAATTGACATAAGAAGAATTATAAGAATAGGCAATAGTAAGTGGCAAACATTAAAAAGAAGTACTCCGCCAATGCACCGGCAATAGCCTACTCGGATTGTGCTCGTGGGCCACTAATCACTAAAGTAGCTAAGCGTGCAACACATGAAATCAATAGTGCATAAACAATATCATACATAAGGAAAGCTTCAATACTATTCTGTATCTGTTAATCGAGCAAAGTCTAGCTGGGATGTAGTAGGCTAGGAAACAATGGCTGAGCAAGCGGCTCGTAGCCTAGCGAAGTCCTTAAGGCTGTGCGGCCAAATTACGTTAATTGACGGGATGCTCTCTTGAGAGATCCAGATCGCTAGTATCTGGTTCTCTCCTGGCGATCCTCTCAAAGTCAAAGCAAACGAGTTAGCACAGTGTTGGGTGGCAGAGGCAAAAGCCCTCACTCGCAACACAGTGCTAAACTCACAAGGTACACAGTCAGAAAGACCACCTAGGCTTCCCACGTCTCCGTTGCGATTGTACAGGTTCAACAAAATCTAGTACACATCGGGAATCACAACACCAGTAGCCTTATCCCAGTCTAGCATTACCTAGACAGAAAACAGGAACAATAATAATAACACACAGGGAAATGCATATACGAGTGCAACAAACATTAATCAATCCTATTCTAAGTTAACCCTTCCAAAATAGGCTATCTAATAGGCATATATCTCGTGAGAACTCAAGCGATAATACGTTGGCTGACTAGCTCTGCACCAACGGGACCATGGAAGTTAAAAAGGGTAGGGAAAAGAGGAAAAAAGGCTGTAAAGATAGTAGAGAAAGTTCACATCAGTCAGAAGAATATCTATAGTTAGCAAGGGAAATGAGAAGTCGCTCTGCCTAATGAGTTCTGAAGAAAATGTGGCGAGACTTCCCTTTTTATACTCGGCCCTCTAGTGAGCCCAACGTGCACTACTAAGGACCGCCCACTGACAATCATTACGTAATCGCTCTCTCTCAATCTGGGATAGACAAAGGCTTTCCCACGCACTGAGGGGAGGGGGGAGGGGGGGGGAGTGCTAGTGAGTTAGGCCCACCTCCCGCATGGCGCACCCACTGACCCCCATTACGTAATCTCTCTCTCTCCTCTCATCATTACAAATAAGTTTTATACACAATACTTATAACTAATGATATAAAATAGAACTCGTTGACTCAGATGAAAACAAAATACATATTCATAATACTTATAGTACAACGGCTCACATGAACTAAGTTAGGAAACTCTACATAGACTACAGCCAAAGTTCCTGCCCTGACGATCCTAGCGAGAGTGGGGCATGACTAGGCGTTCTGTACAGCATGCTCACACTGGACTTGCGTCACACCTCCCCCAAGATTTTACTTGCTCAACCCTGAGCTAAAATCTGACAAACACAGAACCCCATCAAGCCCCTCACACCCAGCGACCGCATGGCACTAAAACAAAGCTGAGTTTATCACTAAAACACATCTTATTATTAAAAAAAAAAAATCACATTTTATAACTCCTCCCAACAATAGCAAAAAAGACACAATATCATGCTCCCAGAGCGAGCCCACAGCAGCTCAGCCGTTTGATAGTTCGTGGACTACTCAAACTCTATAGGCTATGACTAACTTATACAATTATCTATATCAAAAGAAAGAGTTTTTTTATGATTTTTATATTTTAATATGTTTTTCCCGGCTGCACTATAAGGGCAGCCTATTTTCTTCTATACCAAACGCTCAACTCCTGCTTTACGACCCAATACGCTGGGCTACAACCGCGAGCCAACAAGCACCAAGCGCAAAATACTATTCAAACTAAAGCAGGAGGCTACCCGTGTGTCAATCTACCCAGGATCATATACCCTTGAACGACCATCTGCAACCACGTTGTCACAACCGGCAATATGGCGTATGTCCAGGTTATATATCAATAACCTTAGTGACCACCTGGTCAGCCTCATATTCCGATTGTGAAACTGGTCCAAGAACTTGAGAGGGTGATGATCTGGGTAAACTACAACGACCGGACCATAGGCTGGAACATAGACCTCGAAATGCCCCAGCGCAAGCACAACCGCCAGCAGCTCCTCCTCGACAACAGAGCAGCTCCCCTGGGCCGAATTGTACTTCTCCGAGCAGAAACTAACAGGATGCTCCAGCCCATCATCGTCCTTTTCACTTTCATTCATCAGGTTCTGAAACGTTGCTAGTGCATTCTTAAGTCCGTCAGGCATAACATTGCACCGGTAGGTACTCCCGTCCACAACAAAACCACATACCTCTTTAGCACGCTCGGACAAAGGTACTTGCCAGTAACCCTTTACTAAATCCACCCTCGTGATAGGCGATGCAGCCCCGAGGCGGTCTATGGTGTCGTCAACTCTTGATAAGGTATAGGCGTCTGTCAGGGATAATGCATACACACTCTCACAATCAACACACTCACTGATCTTGCCACTTAACACCGGTTGCAAAGTTACAGGCAACGACCACTCACGACATTCCTTATCCCTCAGACCCTTCGTCCACACGTAATCCAGCTCTGCTTGCACCATAGGCTGTCGAGCAGGATTTATACGGTAGGGAATTAAACTGAGCCTTGCACTATCTCCAGCCTGCATGTCGGATTCTACCCCGTACATCAGGCCTGGAGAAGCAACAAACATGCGAAAGTACTGCCATAGCCTAGTAAACAACTGCCTTGCACTGTCTCCACGAACAACATGCCTAGTGCCCTCCCACAACCCAGCCGAGACCGCAGCTTCTAACCTGTAGTCTCCCTCCTTCTCCACCTTCGTCCCTAGAACAGCCAGGTCATGAGAGGGACAATCAGTACCACCTGTGCAGTCACTCCCATAGTTCATTATTGCTAAGGCTTCCCCGCCGATACCGTACATGCGCACCCCCGCATTCCTTGTGACGACATCTGCCTGCTCAGCATCACCGCTTTTAGAGACATGGCCAGATACAGTCGGTCTATGGTAGGGCTGTTGCATTAGACTAGAGCAGCATTGGGAGGCTATGTGACGACCGGGCACATCCACTCCACAGCCAACCTCACCAATCTGCTCAATGTCCTCCTTTTGACCACCACCCTTGGCAGCCATGGGTCGACCCTGACCTGGCAACCATGCCAAAGCCTCGTCGCCCACCTTGAACCACCGAAACAACGAGGCTAACGGTCTTTCAACATTCACGTGACCTGCCCGCGGAACATCTTGCACCACCCGAGTTGTGAGACTCAGGGGCTCGGCACGACCAGTGGGGTATGAACCGAGCTGGTGCTGGAGTGCTGCACACTGCTGCTCAGGCAGGTGCTCTAGCGCTTCCACAGCCACCAGACTCGTGTCCCCCGCCCACTGCTCCACCGAGACATGACAATCCCTACTCTCCTCCACCTGTGCCCTACTGCCCCCCTCTCCTTCTCCACCTTGGCCGCGGCAGACCAACGCAGGGACAGTAGGCTGCTCAGGTGGTTGCCTCACAAACTCCTCCAACAGGTTCACATGACATGCTTCCCCGTCCTCGTGTTTGATCTCGACAGCACCATTACCACACTTCTGAACTTCCGGATCCTCCAACTGCAGTTTACAAATATCTGAGGGAACCAACCTGTCTAGATGCTTCCGAAGCAACCCAAGTCCTCCCCCAATATCAAACTGAGCAACCCTTTTTTCTCTCCGTGTGTAACGTTGCTGCCTCGGAGTCTCTTCCTGCCCTACCTCCTCACTAGCTGTGACAGGTCCTGGGGCCTCTCCAGACTCTAACATAGGGGCCAATACTGAATCACCCGGGAGAGCCGCCGAGTCAAAACTCTTAAAACCAACTCCAGCTTTAGCCTCCTCCTGTTGATCGTTCCTCCGCTGGTCTGAAGACGAAGGACTAGGCTGTGACACTTTAGCTGCCCGAGCTCGGGTGACAACACACGCCCTGGGTTGTGTCTGGCACCGCTCGACCCACTCTTGCTCTTCCCCACTCACGTCGGCCAGCCTCTCGGCAACGACTAAGGGTAGAACCTCAGAAGCGGGCATTGCAAAGTCGTTGCCGAGAAGAAGGTCGACGCCCTCCACTGGCAGTTTCTCCACAATCCCGACATCCAATTCACGTGCCACACCATCCACCTCCAATTCCAACCGCACCAGCGGGTATGACCGAGTTGCATTAATACCCTGCACCACTACCACCCGAGCCGCGTTTATAGGGTAGCCAGTCAAGTTTTTCATCAGAGTCTGGGAAGCACCTGTATCACGCAAGACCTCTACTCCATGCTTGCGCCCCGCCCACATCACGCAACCCCGCCCTCTATGGTCGCAAAAAACATCCTGAGCAGGGTTCGAGCCTCCCAGGTGCTTCTGCATTGGCTGTGCCTCAGCCTCTGACGAACTGCCCCGGGCAAACTCAGATGACTTCGGAGACACACCAATGTTGCAGGCCAAAGACACAGCTGCTGTAGGTGGTTTGCTAGGACAGACTCTTGCAAAGTGCCCCTTTTCATGACAATGATAACACTCCAACTCCCCTTTGGGCTTCCCTTGGTACTGGGAAGGGCCCGGCCCCTTCTTAAATGGGACGGTGCTAGTCTTGTGGTCAGTCTTGGTATCATGGCTCTTGTACTTGTTTGCATAAGGTATATCACTAACTCGGGGGGGTGGGGCGTCACGCCCCTTGTTACCTGCCTCACTACGCTGGGCAGACCCGCACCCACGAATTAGTGATAGCCGGAGGTCAGCCATCTCAGCTGCCTCCTGTAGAGTTTTTGGGTTCTTTTCTTTAATAGTTAAAGTCATTTCTGCACCAGTACACTTATAAAACTGCTCGAGCAGAAACAGCTCAGTCAACTGTTCGGCCGTCTCAGCTTTCTCAGAACGTGTCCAGTTTTTAAGTGCATCTTTTAAGTCCCGGGCATGTTCAAGAAAGGTCGCCTCCCTAGTCTTTGTAACACCCCGAAACTTCAATCGATATGTTTCCGGTTGCAACTCGTATGCCCGTAGGACAGCTCTCTTCAATTCTGGGTAGTCAATGCAAGACTCTAAAGGCAGTGCATCATAAGCCTTCAGACCCTTACCCGTAAGTCTTGAGGAGACTAGAGCTGCCCACTTCTCTTCAGGCCAATTATGCTCCCTACACTTCTTCTCAAAACGATTAAAAAATTCTGTGACTTCAGTTTCACTAAATACCGGCACCAATTTGACTAAGTGGGCCAAGGACTGTTCTCTTACTTGGCCCTCACGGCCCATCCGAGTCCCTGTCGACTCTGCACGAGTCTTATCTAAATCTAATTTAGCACAATATTTCTCCGAGTCGTACCTAAGCTCAGCCTCATGCCTCCTAACCTCAATCTCATGCCTCCTCGTCTCATCCTCCTGCCTCCTGGTCTCATTCTCCTGCTTCCTAGCCTCAGCCTCAATCTCCTGCTTCCTAGCCTCAGCCTCAATCTCCTGCTTCCTAGCCTCAGCCTCAATCTTAGCAAGCTCAAGTCTAAATACCATATCTGGAGACAGGCAGGAAGAGGGAGCTGCCACTACTAAAGGAGGGGGGGCAAAAACTGGGGAACCACCATGTGCACCACCCGAGGGCACTCCAATCTGCCAATTCTCATCCCTCTGTGGGAGAGTGCTAACCTCCGGTAACTGAGTGGACGACACTGTGGGAGTCGAGTGAGAGGGGATCTGGGGAGGAACCCCCCCAAACGCCCTCTCCTCCGAAACCCCATGTCGCCCACGCAACACCCAGGAAATCAGCTCCCCCTTGGACATCCCTACTACATTTGAAATGCCCAAAACCTTG
Organism: Lithodes maja; assembly: GCA_037953745.1. NCBI lineage: Eukaryota > Metazoa > Arthropoda > Malacostraca > Decapoda > Lithodidae > Lithodes > Lithodes maja. Next base: position 11,875 of record JBAKBP010020550.1, on the reverse strand, counting down.
GCTATCAGGTGCAAGCCATAAACATCCACCCCAGTCAGCCTCTCCTCCGTCACGTGGTACCGCTTACTCACAAAAACTCTAGCATCCTCCTCACTGGTTACTAACGGCACCTCTTCAAATGGCATCTCTCGCTCCTCGTCAGTGCTAGGGCACGACATACTGAAGTCCACAAAAAAATTCTCGAGACAAAAGTGTTAAACTTCCTATGCAAGCACTAATTACTAAATAACTGGAGTCTCTTAAATGCTCTACTAATTGCCATACAAAAAAAATATTCTTCAATATGCACGCTAAAATACAAACAAACAAATGTTGTACAACTCTGCAAAAATTTATACTGTTCACAAAATCCTAAGCAAGGTCGCCATTTGTTACGACCTGGCACTCGGGTACACAAGGGCTCTCAATCAGGACTCGAGTACGGCTCGCTGCCACAACGGAAACACACGATCCCAAACCCTGAGTACTGCCAGCCGAACAAAAAACACCAATACCCTCCAGAGTTCGATCTGCTATAACGGGGTATACAAGAACTCGGTACTAGTGTTCAACAACAGACTAATAAAGAGACAGGAATTATCTAGTCTGGTCAACAATCAAACAAAGAAGTAAGAAACAACAACACCAAAGAATAGTGTTGGCCGAAGCCGAAGTAATCCACCCTTGACTAAGAACTTAAGAAGTCCTCCACCCTCTACTTCGGATCGGCACTATTACGTTACGTTAATTAATAGTCCTTAAGCATCGAGCAAGGAATCTTCTGATAAAGTTAGATGCTTCTCGGATGCCCGTAAGAAGTATGTATCGGATTTTGAACAGCTATTCAATAAGCAAAACACTGGCAATTAAATATCATTAAAGGTTTAAATTGACATAAGAAGAATTATAAGAATAGGCAATAGTAAGTGGCAAACATTAAAAAGAAGTACTCCGCCAATGCACCGGCAATAGCCTACTCGGATTGTGCTCGTGGGCCACTAATCACTAAAGTAGCTAAGCGTGCAACACATGAAATCAATAGTGCATAAACAATATCATACATAAGGAAAGCTTCAATACTATTCTGTATCTGTTAATCGAGCAAAGTCTAGCTGGGATGTAGTAGGCTAGGAAACAATGGCTGAGCAAGCGGCTCGTAGCCTAGCGAAGTCCTTAAGGCTGTGCGGCCAAATTACGTTAATTGATGGGATGCTCTCTTGAGAGATCCAGATCGCTAGTATCTGGTTCTCTCCTGGCGATCCTCTCAAAGTCAAAGCAAACGAGTTAGCACAGTGTTGGGTGGCAGAGACAAAAGCCCTCACTCGCAACACAGTGCTAAACTCACAAGGTACACAGTCAGAAAGACCACCTAGGCTTCCCACGTCTCCGTTGCGATTGTACAGGTTCAACAAAATCTAGTACACATCGGGAATCACAACACCAGTAGCCTTATCCCAGTCTAGCATTACCTAGACTAGCAGAAAACAGGAACAATAATAATAACACACAGGGAAATGCATATTACGAGTGCAACAAACATTAATCAATCCTATTCTAAGTTAACCCTTCCAAAATAGGCTATCTAATAGGCATATATCTCGTGAGAACTCAAGCGATAATACGTTGGCTGACTAGCTCTGCACCAACGGGACCATGGAAGTTAAAAAGGGTAGGGAAAAGAGGAAAAAAGGCTGTAAAGATAGTAGAGAAAGTTCACATCAGTCAGAAGAATATCTATAGTTAGCAAGGGAAATGAGAAGTCGCTCTGCCTAATGAGTTCTGAAGAAAATGTGGCGAGACTTCCCTTTTTATACTCGGCCCTCTAGTGAGCCCAACGTGCACTACTAAGGACCGCCCACTGACAATCATTACGTAATCGCTCTCTCTCAATCTGGGATAGACAAAGGCTTTCCCACGCACTGAGGGGAGGGGGGAGGGGGGGAGTGCTAGTGAGTTAGGCCCACCTCCCGCATGGCGCATCCACTGACCCCCATTACGTAATCTCTCTCTCTCCTCTCATCATTACAAATAAGTTTTATACACAATACTTATAACTAATGATATAAAATAGAACTCGTTGACTCAGATGAAAACAAAATACATATTCATAATACTTATAGTACAACGGCTCACATGAACTAAGTTAGGAAACTCTACATAGACTACAGCCAAAGTTCCTGCCCTGACGATCCTAGCGAGAGTGGGGCATGACTAGGCGTTCTGTACAGCATGCTCACACTGGACATGCGTCACACTATCTATCTCCCTCGCTCCCTGCCCCAATAAAATCCTAAATCCCTGGTAATCCAGAATATTGCACCCGGTAATAGTTTAGTCCGTTCGGGTTTTGTATAGTTTCCCCTGCCTGTCCGTTATTGATGTTGTCATGGCCATATATATGCCTTTGGTCTTGATTAGTGATTCGTTTTCTGTTGATAGGTCTTGATTTATGTGTTGATATTTAAGGGTTTGTGAATATGATTGATTGTCTACGTTGTTTATTTGTTGTTTCCTTTTATTACTAATGTAATTATTTTTGCCTGGTTATTTTATTATGATTACATATCCTCTTGATATGCTTTCATGTATATGTATTTAATGGTTTGTTCATATCCTTTTATATACTGTTTGTGTATATTATGTACTGTACTGTTTATTTGTTGAGGTGATCTATGTTGCCGTTATGAATGTGCATAGTTTTTTCTCCCCAAAGTTTTTTTTAAAGTATATACATCATATCGTATAGAGAGGTTTATATATACATGAGTTTTTACTTTTTTTGTTTTTGTATTTTTGTATTTTTTGTTTGCTCCCTAGACCTCCATCAAGGTTTAAAGAATGTCCCCAAGACCTATCCTTCGAGATAAATTTGTAAATTTTTCGGTAGTAAAATGGGAGGGGGGGGGGGGGGGTAAACAAAATCAAGCATCTCCCCTTAACTCGCTATCGCTCGCCAGCAAGAATTCGACACCTAGATAGGGATAAATGTCTTAAAATAGTTGGCTGAATGGGGCCGAATGGATACAAGCCAGAGAAAGAGAGAAAAGGACAGAAATAACAAAAAGCAGGTCACCCCCCCTTAAAGAGGTTCGGGGTTGGTATTTCTGACCTACCTATAATGAACAGGGTATAGTGCTTGTGTTTGTTATTCTTCTTTATGACATACTTTCTTTCTACCTGGCCTGAAAGTAATATGTTGGATAAATAGAGCTTCAACGAATATGCCAGTTTAATTATTCAGTTTATTACATACGTACTATATATACTAGTTTGAATTTATACTGTTAATATTATCATCATTTTGTTTTATATTGTAATTGCTTAGTGTAGACTCGGATACCATAGTCTCTAACCCACTCATAAGAATTCGTGGACTCCCTATGTTTTTTCTTTATGCTATTATAATTATGTGGATTGAGCTTTGGATATAACTTGCTTTTCATTTAATAGTATATATTGCTTTGTAGGTGAGTTATTGAAAGTTACATTCATAAGTTTGTTTCCAGAGATATACTTCCATAATCAGAAATAGGTGAAGTCCAGGAATGTGTATGAGTGGGGTAGAGGCTATGGCATCCGAGTGTACATGTCTGGTATATGTGTTGATATCATGGTGCCATTTGTATGAGTGGGGTAGAGACTATGGTATCCGAGTGTACATGTCTGGTATATGTGTTGATATCATGGTGCCATTTGTATGAGTGGGGTAGAGACTATGGCATCCGAGTGTACATGTCTGGTATATGTGTTGATATCATGGTGCCATTTGTGTGAGTGGGGTAGAGACTATGGCATCTGAGTGTACATGTCTGGTATATGTGTTGATATCATGGTGCCATTTGTATGAGTGGGGTAGAGACTATGGCATCCGAGTGTACATGTCTGGTATATGTGTTGATATCATGGTGCCATTTGTATGAGTGGGGTAGAGACTATGGCATCCGAGTGTACATGTCTGGTATATGTGTTGATATCATGGTGCCATTTGTATGAGTGGGGTAGAGCCTATGGCATCCGAGTGTACATGTCTGGTATATGTGTTGATATCATGGTGCCATTTGTATGAGGGGTAGAGACTATGGCATCCGAGTGTACATGTCTGATATATGTGTTGATATCATGGTGCCATTTGTATGAGTGGGGTAGAGACTATGGCATCCGAGTGTACATGTCTGGTATATGTGTTGATATCCTGGTGCCATTTGTATGAGTGGGGTAGAGACTATGGCATCCGAGTGTACATGTCTGGTATATGTGTTGATATCATGGTGCCTTTTGTATGAGTGGGGTAGAGACTATGGTATCTGAGAGTACATGTCTGGTATATGTGTTGATATCATGGTGCCATTTGTATGAGTGGGGTAGAGACTATGGCATCCGAGTGTACTGTACATGTCTGGTATATGTGTTGATATCATGGTGCCATTTGTATGAGTGGGGTAGAGACTATGGCATCCGAGTGTACATGTCTGGTATATGTGTTGATATCATGGTGCCATTTGTATGAGTGGGGTAGAGACTATGGCATCCGAGTGTAGATGTCTGATATATGTGTTGATATCATGGTGCCATTTGTATGAGTGGGGTAGAGACTATGGTATCCGAGTGTACATGTCTGGTATATGTGTTGATATCATGGTGCCATTTGTATGAGTCGGGTAGAGACTATGGCATCCGAGTGTACATGTCTGGTATATGTGTTGATATCATGGTGCCATTTGTATGAGTGGGGTAGAGACTATGGCATCCGAGTGTACATGTCTGGTATATATGTTGATATCATGGTGCCATTTGTATGAGTGGGGTAGAGACTATGGTATCCGAGTGTACATGTCTGGTATATGTGTTGATATCATGGTGCCATTTGTATGAGTGGGGTAGAGACTATGGCATCCGAGTGTACATGTCTGGTATATGTGTTGATATCATGGTGCCATTTGTATGAGTGGGGTAGAGACTATGGCATCCGAGTGTACATGTCTGGTATATGTGTTGATATCATGGTGCCATTTGTATGAGTGGGGTAGAGACTATGGCATCCGAGTGTACATGTCTGGTATATGTGTTGATATCATGGTGCCATTTGTATGAGTGGGGTAGAGACTGGCATCCGAGTGTACATGTGTTGATATCATGGTGCCATTTGTATGAGTGGGGTAGAGACTGGCATCCGAGTGTACATGTCTGGTATATGTGTTGATATCATGGTGCCATTTGTATGAGTGGGGTAGAGACTATGGCATCCGAGTGTACATGTCTGGTATATGTGTTGATATCATGGTGCCGTTTGTATGAGTGGGGTAGAGACTATGGCGTCCGAGTGTACATGTCTGGTATATGTGTTGATATCATGGTGCCATTTGTATTAGTGGGGTAGAGACTATGGCATCCGAGTGTACATGTCTGGTATATGTGTTGATATCATGGTGCCATTTGTATGAGTGGGGTAGAGACTATGGCATCCGAGTGTACATGTCTGGTATATGTGTTGATATCATGGTGCCATTTGTATGAGTGGGGTAGAGACTATGGCAACCGAGTGTACATGTCGGGTATATGTGTTGATATCATGGTGCCATTTGTATGAGTGGGGTAGAGACTATGGCATCCGAGTGTACATGTCTGGTATATGTGTTGATATCATGGTGCCATTTGTATGAGTGGGGTAGAGACTATGGCATCCGAGTGTACATGTCTGGTATATGTGTTGATATCATGGTACCATTTGTATGAGTGGGGTAGAGACTATGGCATCTGAATGTACATGTCTGGTATATGTGTTAATATCATGGTGCCATTTGTGTGAGTGGGGTAGAGACTATGGCATCCGAGTGTACATGTCGGGTATATGTGTTGATATCATGGTGCCATTTGTATGAGTGGCGTAGAGACTATGGCAACCGAGTGTACATGTCTGGTATATGTGTTGATATCATGGTGCCAATTGTATGAGTGGGGTAGAGACTATGGTATCCGAGTGTACATGTCTGGTATATGTGTTGATATCATGGTGCCATTTGTATGAGTGGGGTAGAGACTATGGCATCCGAGTGTACATGTCTGGTATATGTGTTGATATCATGGTGCCATTTGTATGAGTGGGGTAGAGACTATGGCATCCGAGTGTACATGTCTGGTATATGTGTTGATATCATGGTGCCATTTGTATGAGTGGGGTAGAGACTATGGCATCCGAGTGTACATGTCTGGTATATGTGTTGATATCATGGTGCCATTTCTATGAGTGGGGTGGAGACTATGGCATCCGAGTGTACATGTCGGGTATATGTGTTGATATCATGGTGCCATTTGTATGAGTGGGGTAGAGACTATGGCATCCGAGTGTACATGTCTGGTATATGTGTTGATATCATGGTGCCATTTGTATGAGTGGGGTAGAGACTATGGCATCCGAGTGTACATGTCGGGTATATGTGTTGATATCATGGTGCCATTTGTATGAGTGGGGTAGAGACTATGGCATCCGAGTGTACATGTCTGGTATATGTGTTGATATCATGGTGCCATTTGTATGAGTGGGGTAGAGACTATGGCATCCGAGTGTACATGTCGGGTATATGTGTTGATATCATGGTGCCATTTGTATGAGTGGGGTAGAGACTATGGCATCCGAGTGTACATGTCTGGTATATGTGTTGATATCATGGTGCCATTTGTATGAGTGGGGTAGAGACTATGGCATCAGAGTGTACATGTCTGGTATATGTGTTGATATCATGGTGCCATTTGTATGAGTGGGGTAGAGACTGGCATCCGAGTGTACATGTCTGGTATATGTGTTGATATCATGGTGCCATTTGTATGAGTGGGGTAGAGACTATGGCATCCGAGTGTACATGTCTGGTATATGTGTTGATATCATGGTGCCATTTGTATGAGTGGGGTAGAGACTATGGTATCCGAGTGTACATGTCTGGTATATGTGTTGATATCATGGTGCCATTTGTATGAGTGGGTAGAGACTCTGGCGTCCGAGTGTACATGTCTGGTATATGTGTTGATATCATGGTGCCATTTGTATGAGTCGGGTAGAGACTATGGCATCCGAGTGTACATGTCTGGTATATGTGTTGATATCATGGTGCCATTTGTATGAGTGGGGTAGAGACTATGGCATCCGAGTGTACATGTCTGGTATATGTGTTGATATCATGGTGCCATTTGTATGAGTGGGGTAGAGACTATGGCATCCGAGTGTACATGTCTGGTATATGTGTTGATATCCTGGTGCCATTTGTATGAGTGGGGTAGAGACTATGGCATCCGAGTGTACATGTCTGGTATATGTGTTGATATCATGGTGCCTTTTGTATGAGTGGGGTAGAGACTATGGTATCTGAGAGTACATGTCTGGTATATGTGTTGATATCATGGTGCCATTTGTATGAGTGGGGTAGAGACTATGGCATCCGAGTGTACTGTACATGTCTGGTATATGTGTTGATATCATGGTGCCATTTGTATGAGTGGGGTAGAGACTATGGCATCCGAGTGTACATGTCTGGTATATGTGTTGATATCATGGTGCCATTTGTATGAGTGGGGTAGAGACTATGGCATCCGAGTGTAGATGTCTGATATATGTGTTGATATCATGGTGCCATTTGTATGAGTGGGGTAGAGACTATGGTATCCGAGTGTACATGTCTGGTATATGTGTTGATATCATGGTGCCATTTGTATGAGTCGGGTAGAGACTATGGCATCCGAGTGTACATGTCTGGTATATGTGTTGATATCATGGTGCCATTTGTATGAGTGGGGTAGAGACTATGGCATCCGAGTGTACATGTCTGGTATATGTGTTGATATCATGGTGCCATTTGTATGAGTGGGGTAGAGACTATGGTATCCGAGTGTACATGTCTGGTATATGTGTTGATATCATGGTGCCATTTGTATGAGTGGGGTAGAGACTGGCATCCGAGTGTACATGTCTGGTATATGTGTTGATATCATGGTGCCATTTGTATGAGTGGGGTAGAGACTATGGCATCCGAGTGTACATGTCTGGTATATGTGTTGATATCATGGTGCCATTTGTATGAGTGGGGTAGAGACTATGGCATCCGAGTGTACATGTCTGGTATATGTGTTGATATCATGGTGCCATTTGTATGAGTGGGGTAGAGACTATGGCATCCGAGTGTACATGTCTGGTATATGTGTTGATATCATGGTGCCATTTGTATGAGTGGGGTAGGACTATGGCATCCGAGTGTACATGTCTGGTATATGTGTTGATATCATGGTGCCATTTGTATGAGTGGGGTAGAGACTGGCATCCGAGTGTACATGTCTGGTATATGTGTTGATATCATGGTGCCATTTGTATGAGTGGGGTAGAGACTATGGCATCCGAGTGTACATGTCTGGTATATGTGTTGATATCATGGTGCCATTTGTATGAGTGGGGTAGAGACTATGGAGTCCGAGTGTACATGTCTGGTATATGTGTTGATATCATGGTGCCATTTGTATGAGTGGGGTAGAGACTATGGCATCCGAGTGTACATGTCTGGTATATGTGTTGATATCATGGTGCCATTTGTATGAGTGGGGTAGAGACTATGGCATCCGAGTGTACATGTCTGGTATATGTGTTGATATCATGGTGCCATTTGTATGAGTGGGGTAGAGACTATGGCATCCGAGTGTACATGTCTGGTATATGTGTTGATATCATGGTGCCATTTGTATGAGTGGGGTAGAGACTATGGCATCCGAGTGTACATGTCTGGTATATGTGTTGATATCATGGTGCCATTTGTATGAGTGGGGTAGAGACTGGCATCCGAGTGTACATGTCTGGTATATGTGTTGATATCATGGTGCCATTTGTATGAGTGGGGTAGAGACTATGGCATCCGAGTGTACATGTCTGGTATATGTGTTGATATCATGGTGCCGTTTGTATGAGTGGGGTAGAGACTATGGCGTCCGAGTGTACATGTCTGGTATATGTGTTGATATCATGGTGCCATTTGTATGAGTGGGGTAGAGACTATGGCATCCGAGTGTACATGTCTGGTATATGTGTTGATATCATGGTGCCATTTGTATGAGTGGGGTAGAGACTATGGCATCCGAGTGTACTGTACATGTCTGGTATATGTGTTGATATCATGGTGCCATTTGTATGAGTGGGGTAGAGACTATGGCATCCGAGTGTACATGTCTGGTATATGTGTTGATATCATGGTGCCATTTGTATGAGTGGGGTAGAGACTATGGCATCCGAGTGTAGATGTCTGATATATGTGTTGATATCATGGTGCCATTTGTATGAGTGGGGTAGAGACTATGGTATCCGAGTACATGTCTGGTATATGTGTTGATATCATGGTGCCATTTGTATGAGTCGGGTAGAGACTATGGCATCCGAGTGTACATGTCTGGTATATGTGTTGATATCATGGTGCCATTTGTATGAGTGGGGTAGAGACTATGGCATCCGAGTGTACATGTCTGGTATATGTGTTGATATCATGGTGCCATTTGTATGAGTGGGGTAGAGACTATGGTATCCGAGTGTACATGTCTGGTATATGTGTTGATATCATGGTGCCATTTGTATGAGTGGGGTAGAGACTGGCATCCGAGTGTACATGTCTGGTATATGTGTTGATATCATGGTGCCATTTGTATGAGTGGGGTAGAGACTATGGCATCCGAGTGTACATGTCTGGTATATGTGTTGATATCATGGTGCCATTTGTATGAGTGGGGTAGAGACTATGGCATCCGAGTGTACATGTCTGGTATATGTGTTGATATCATGGTGCCATTTGTATGAGTGGGGTAGAGACTATGGCATCCGAGTGTACATGTCTGGTATATGTGTTGATATCATGGTGCCATTTGTATGAGTGGGGTAGGACTATGGCATCCGAGTGTACATGTCTGGTATATGTGTTGATATCATGGTGCCATTTGTATGAGTGGGGTAGAGACTGGCATCCGAGTGTACATGTCTGGTATATGTGTTGATATCATGGTGCCATTTGTATGAGTGGGGTAGAGACTATGGCATCCGAGTGTACATGTCTGGTATATGTGTTGATATCATGGTGCCATTTGTATGAGTGGGGTAGAGACTATGGAGTCCGAGTGTACATGTCTGGTATATGTGTTGATATCATGGTGCCATTTGTATGAGTGGGGTAGAGACTATGGCATCCGAGTGTACATGTCTGGTATATGTGTTGATATCATGGTGCCATTTGTATGAGTGGGGTAGAGACTATGGCATCCGAGTGTACATGTCTGGTATATGTGTTGATATCATGGTGCCATTTGTATGAGTGGGGTAGAAACTATGGCATCCGAGTGTACATGTCTGGTATATGTGTTGATATCATGGTGCCATTTGTATGAGTGGGGTAGAGACTATGGTATCCGAGTGTACATGTCTGGTATATGTGTTGATATCATGGTGCCATTTGTATGAGTGGGGTAGAGACTATGGCATCCGAGTGTACATGTCTGGTATATGTGTTGATATCATGGTGCCATTTGTATGAGGGGTAGAGACTATGGCATCCGAGTGTACATGTCTGGTATATGTGTTGATATCATGGTGCCATTTGTATGAGTGGGGTAGAGACTATGGCATCCGAGTGTACATGTCTGGTATATGTGTTGATATCATGGTGCCATTTGTATGAGTGGGGTAGAGACTATGGCATCCGAGTGTACATGTCGGGTATATGTGTTGATATCATGGTGCCATTTGTATGAGTGGGGTAGAGACTATGGCATCCGAGTGTACATGTCTGGTATATGTGTTGATATCATGGTGCCATTTGTATGAGTGGGGTAGAGACTATGGCATCCGAGTGTACATGTCTGGTATATGTGTTGATATCATGGTGCCATTTCTATGAGTGGGGTAGAGACTATGGCATCCGAGTGTACATGTCGGGTATATGTGTTGATATCATGGTGCCATTTGTATGAGTGGGGTAGAGACTATGGCATCCGAGTGTACATGTCTGGTATATGTGTTGATATCATGGTGCCATTTGTATGAGTGGGGTAGAGACTATGGCATCCGAGTGTACATGTCGGGTATATGTGTTGATATCATGGTGCCATTTGTATGAGTGGGGTAGAGACTATGGCATCCGAGTGTACATGTCTGGTATATGTGTTGATATCATGGTGCCATTTGTATGAGTGGGGTAGAGACTATGGCATCCGAGTGTACATGTCGGGTATATGTGTTGATATCATGGTGCCATTTGTATGAGTGGGGTAGAGACTATGGCATCCGAGTGTACATGTCTGGTATATGTGTTGATATCATGGTGCCATTTGTATGAGTGGGGTAGAGACTATGGCATCCGAGTGTACATGTCTGGTATATGTGTTGATATCATGGTGCCATTTGTATGAGTGGGGTAGAGACTGGCATCCGAGTGTACATATCTGGTATATGTGTTGATATCATGGTGTCATTTGTATGAGTGGGGTAGAGACTATGGCATCCGAGTGTACATGTCTGGTATATGTGTTGATATCATGGTGCCATTTGTATGAGTGGGGTAGAGACTATGGCATCCGAGTGTACATGTCTGGTATATGTGTTGATATCATGGTGCCATTTGTATGAGTGGGGTAGAGACTATGGCATCCGAGTGTACATGTCTGGTATATGTGTTGATATCATGGTGCCATTTGTATGAGTGGGGTAGAGACTATGGCATCCGAGTGTACATGTCTGGTATATGTGTTGATATCATGGTGCCATTTGTATGAGTGGGGTAGAGACTATGGCATCCGAGTGTACATGTCTGGTATATGTGTTGATATCCTGGTGCCATTTGTATGAGTGGGGTAGAGACTATGGCATCCGAGTGTACATGTCTGGTAT